>JAPKLW010000022.1:220200-287936 GCA_026898455.1 Plectranthus barbatus | reverse complement strand
CTGGAGTGATGAACCGGATTCTTCGTGATGCACATAGCACTGTTGTTGTCGCAATAAATAGGAACACAGCCAGTGTCCACTTCATAATCAGCCAGTTGTTGCTTGAGCCAAATAATTTGAGCACAGCAACTGGCAGCGGCAACATACTCAGCCTCAGTGGTAGAAGTAGCTACAGAGTGCTGCTTCTTGCTGAACCAGCTAATCAGCTTGTGTCCGAGAAACTGACACGTACCACTGGTACTCTTGCGGTCAATACGGCATCCAGCGAAATCTGAATCTGAATATCCGATAAGCGTAAGCTCATCATTTCTGGGATACCATATTCCAAGAGATTCTGTCCCCTTCAGATATTTCACAATCCGTTTAGCAGCTTCCATGTGTGACTTCTTAGGATTAGCTTGAAATCTGGCACACACTCCGACTGAATACGAAATGTCGGGTCTGCTGGCAGTGAGATAGAGGAGTGATCCAATAATTCCTCGGTAAACAGTAGGATCAATTGATTCCCCTTGCTCATCAAGAAATATCTGGCAGCTGGTACTCATCGGGATCCTTAGAGACTTAGTCTTCTCTGGGCAATATTTCTGAATTAGATCCTTGGTATACTTCCGCTGGTTGATAAATATACCATCAGCTGACTGCTGGACCTGGAGTCCTAGGAAGTATGTTAACTTGCCCATCATACTCATCTGGAATGAGGTCTGCATCAGTTGAGAAAACTTCTCACAAAGAGTAATATTCTTCGACCCGAAAATAATGTCATCGACATAGATCTGCACCATCAGCATGTCAGCTCCATCGTTGAGAAGAAAGAGAGTCCGATCGATCTTCCCTTTTCGAAATCCATTGCTGGTGAGGAACTGAGATAGTGTATCATACCAAGCCCTGGGCGCCTGTTTCAATCCATACAGGGCCTTCCTTAGCTTGTACACTTTGGTGCCAATTTCAAATCCAGGAGGTTGCTCTACATATACCTCCTCCTTTAGCTCGCCATTCAAGAATGCGCTCTTCACGTCCATCTGGAACACCGTGAAGCCGTGATACGCTGCATAGGCCAAAAACAGCCGTATCGCCTCCATTCTTGCAACTGGTGCAAAGGTCTCATCAAAATCGATGCCTTCACACTGTCTATAGCCCTTGGCGACTAAACGAGCCTTGTTCCGGACCACAATGCCATCTTCATCTCGCTTGTTCTTGAAAACCCACTTGGTGCCGATCACTGATTGGTGTGATGGTCTCTCTACCAAGTCCCAAACGTTGTTGCGAGTGAACTCCGCAAGCTCTTCATGCATGGCATTGATCCAATCGGCAGATTCGAGCGCATCTTTGATGGACGTAGGTTCCATCTGAGAGATAAAGCAAGATAAAAGCGCTCTGCCGTGCCTGGTCTGGACAGAACCTTCCGGATCACCGAGAATAGCATCAGATGGGTGATCCCTCAGCCATTTGGGAGGACCAGCGACCGCTGGTGCCGGCTGGGAAACAGGTTCTTCTGTCCTGGCGACTGGTGCTTCCACATTTCCACCAGTCGGAGCTGCAACATCAGCTGGTGCTGGACCTTCACCAGTTGGAACAACTTCATCAGCATCACCGTCTGACTGGTTGTCTGAATCTCCACCAATGTTGTCAGCATCAGCTGGAACATCCTCTCCAGCTGGTCCATCACTGCCTTCTTCTTCAAAAAGGCCAGTAGGGATTCCCCCTAGATTGTGACTGGGTCCACTCAGGGAGATTGAGTGTAAGGTCTCAGCAAGGTCATTTGCATCACCGACCCTCTCAGGTTGCTGATGGGCACCTGAGGTAACTGGTTGTGAAGATGATCCATTCATCGGTCTAGTCGAACCAGTTGGTTGAGCATTGGAAGAATTCCTGCCCAACTGGTCATTGACATCATTGACCTCAGGAACATCTTCAGCCAGTTGGCGTAAGGTCCTGCGCACTAAAGTAGCTTCATCAAAAACAACATTGCATGTTATTTCCACAAGCTGGGTCGTCTTGTTAAATACTCTATAGCCCTTGTGAGAGGGGTGTCCATATCCGACAAACACACCCTCATCAGCTTTAGGCGAGAAAGCATTTAAGTTCGACTTCCCATTATTATGGATATAACACGGAGAACCGAATGCACGAAGATGAGCTAAAGTAGGCTTACGACCAAAGTACACTTCGTAGGGAGTTTTCTGAAGTCTGTCGTTGATCCCGCTCCTATTCTGAGTATAGCAAGCAGTCACCAACGCCTCTCCCCAGAAACTCTGACCCAAACCAGACTCAGCCAGCATGGATCGGACTGCTTCCTTTAGCGTCCTGTTCCTACGTTCTGCCAGTCCATTCTGCTGTGGTTGCCTTGGAGTAGATCTCTCATGCTTGATCCCGGCCTCCGCGCAGAAATCCATCAGCGGACCATTGCAGAATTCAGTCCCATTGTCCGAACGAATTCGCTTCACAACAGCTTCTCTCTGCTTCTGAGCTTGGATGATCAACTCTGGAAGAATCACCTTCACCTCATCCTTTGTTCTGAGAAGCTTCACCCATGTATAGCGCGAGTAGTCATCGACTACCACCAGCGAATATCGTCTTCCTCCAATGGTTTGCGGCGTTACTGGTCCAAACAGGTCCATATGTAACAGCTCGAGTACCTGACTGGTACTAGGGTGAACTGGCGACTGGCTCTTGAAGGATTTCTTGGTCTGTTTGCCTTGCTGGCAGGCCTTGCAAATCCCTTCCTTCTTGAACCCGCCCTTGGGAAGACCATCTACAAGATCATGCTTGGTTAGATAATTAATAGTTTTGAAATTCAAATGACTTAACCTTTTGTGCCACAGCCAGTTGGTCTCCATGGAACTGGTGGCAACAAAGCATGTATCAGTCTTCCCGCTTTGCCAGTCAACGACATACAACCCTCCTTTGCGGACACCTTTCAGCTTGGTCTCGCCAGATTCTTCATTCTTGATCTGGCACCCGGATTTGTCAAACACAATGGTGTAACCATTGTCGCACAGCTGGCTGATGCTCAGGAGGTTGTGCTTCAGGTTGGTAACAAGGGACACGTTGACAATACGCACATCATCCTTCTCTATGCATCCCTTGCTGATAACTCTGCCCTTGGAGTTATCACCAAAAATAACTGGAGGTCCTCTGACCTTGGTGAGCTCCGAAAACAAGAACTCCTCACCAGTCATATGAGCGGAGCAACCACTGTCAATGATCCACTCGCTCGACCTCTGAAGCTGATATGCATGATCCTGTTCCTGCAAGAAAAATGAAATCATTTAGGTCCCCGATCATCAGCGGGTCCTGCAGGGTTAGATCTCTGGAACATTCCTTTCGGAATCCAGATTTGAGTAATCTTCAGCTCAGTGTTACCCTTGCTGACATTACTTGTAGCCTTTCCCTTCCTCTTAAAATAATGCATGGAATTGTTTTTGGAAGGTGTGGCTGTGTGTGCAGTTCCTCTAGAAGTATTCTTCTTCTGCGGAGATCGGAAATTTCTTTCCGACCGCTTGTGCTGCCTTGGTGGTCTTTGGAACTGTGGATCACGGTGGTTAGCCTTCCTAGCCCTTGATGAAAACATTTGATTGGGCTCAGGCCTCCGATAGGTATTCCTCCTATCGGGAATTGTCCTTCTCTCAGTATTCTGCTGAGAGTGGGACCCCTTGTAAGTATGCTGGCAACTGGCATACTTATAAGGTTGTGTGTGGTACCTCTGGACAGCTGGTGCTGGCTGTCGGGTTCCACTGGCTGCTGGTGCTGACTTCCTTGCCTTGGAATATTTTGGCTTAGTCAGCTTCTTAGGGTGTGCTGGCGTCTTGTCAGCAGAGGAATTTGCCAGTCGAGGTTGTTGTCGTGATGACTCACCTCTATATCTGGGCTGATGATTCCTTTGCTGATCAGCCATACGAGGTATGCTGGCAGCACCAGCTGGTGCTGACGCATTTACCATTCTGCCCTTACCCTTACCAGCATTGATTTGTTCGGGTTGATTTTTGCTCAAATCATTTGAAAATCCCAACCCGGACTTATCACAGGGCTTTCTCCAATGACTTAGAGCTGCCTCTAAATCTCTGGAACCCTTGTTCAGAAAATTGATCTTATTTTCTTGCTCCAGAACAAGATTGTGAAAGTTATCTCGCTCAGTTTTAGCAACTTGGAAATCTTGGAGCAATTCGAAATGAGCCTTTTTCAAAGTTTCTAGCTCTTCGCTGAGTGACCTAGATTTTTCAATCTCACTGGTCAAAATGGAAACTTGATTTTTCAGCGAAGTGTTTTCGCCAGCTAAAACATTTTTCATTTCATAAAATTTTAAAAACTCATGCTGAAGAACATCTAAAGTGACATCTTCTGAGTCGGAGCAATGCGACTCAGAATCGTCTATGATTTGAACAGGCATGATATGCAATTGAGGATCTGATTGTACCTCATCATCAGCAGTCAATGCCAGATGTTCTTCCTTGTCAGCATCTTCTTCAGCTGACACTTCTCCTAGAGCAGCCATGAATGCCAGAAGAGCTTCTTCTTCAGACTCTCCATCTGACTCGTATTCCCCATCATCATGGTCGGGGATATCAGGAACTTCAGTCCTCGTCAGCATGGCTTTGGCAACTGCCCTGGAGGCACGCTCTTCAAAGAGCTTCTTCAGCCGTTCCCTCTCAGTTTTGTCCACCTGTGGACATTCAAATTTTAAATGGTCAGGGGATTGGCATTGATAGCAAGCACGAGGAGCTCTTTTGACGAATTTCCCGTCAGTTGAGCTTGAAGAGACTCCCTGCTTTGACTTAGCCTTTTCCAGTAGAACGGCCAGTCGTTTCATTTGCTGCTCAAGTTCAGCGATAGAGCTCTCGCCACTTTTGGAGTAAGATCCTGACGTGGATGGGATCTCCTTTGGCTGGTTGGTCTGCCCAGCAGGTCTGTCAGCATGGAAGGGCTTCTTGGGCATCCGCTTGAAGTCCTTCTTGACGAAGTAAGCTTCGTCCTGAGCCTTAACGCTGGGGGATCCAACATTCCTGATAGCCTCGTTTTTATTCACTATCTGGATATCCCATTCATGTGCCTGCAACTGAGCAAACACTTCTTTAGGAGTTAGTTTGGATAAATCTTTCTCCTTTAGTGCGGTGGTTTTCACAAACCAATCCTCCTTCGGCATCTTGGACAGGATCTTGGAATTAAGATCTTCATTTGAATACACCCTGTCCAGAGACTTCAGCTCGCTGACAATGGCATTGAACCTTGCCTCCATCTCCTTGATGGTTTCTCCGGTCAGCATTTGGAAGGACTCGTATTTGTCAACTGCCACCTGCAATTTATTACGTTTCATTTGGTCAGTTTCTTGACAAAGACTGTCGAGATAATCCCATACTCCCTTGGCATTATCAAACTGGAGGGCTTCCTCCATCAGCGACTTAGGAAGAGAAGTCAGGATTAGCTCGTGAGCAATGGAATCCAACTGATTCCGCTTCCTGTCCTCAGCAGTCCATTCTTCTTGGGGCTTTGGGATCACAGCAGCTGGACGATCTCCTAGCTGGTGCTGAATCTTGGTGATCTCAATCGGCCCTGTTTCCAGCACATCTTTCATCTCAGGATGGATGCTCTTTAGAGTGATGAGCGACCTCTTTCGCCATATCTCATGCTTCACAGTCCCGTAGTCAAGTAGCTTTGGATTGTTCATCTTGAAGTACCTGAGCTAGACAAACAGACAAACAAACAGGAGTGCAAGGAAACGTGGATCACGGTCCTAAGCGACACAGAAACGAACGGTCTGTAAGAACCGTCCGCTCTGATACCACTTGTTGGTCCCGGATATCAGGGTATACTTTGGCAGCGGAAATTACGTAAGTTCGTTTCTTGCACTCTGCTGGTTACACAGCTGACTGGGACCTTGTCAGCTGGTAAGTCAACTGGCAACTGAGTATTCAGCTGACTGGCAACTGGCTGGTCAGCTGATGACTCAGGACTTAGCTAGTTTTAGAGTCGAGTTTGCACAGTTATAAACTGGTTTCAGTTATACTCCAGCACTTGGGTGCTGGGTTTTAAATCAGTAAGTAAATGCTGAAAGCAGTAAATAACAAGGATATTTTATAGTGGTTCGATCAACTGATCTACGTCCACTCTCCAGTCGAAGCACTGGAAATTCACTAAAGAGAGCAATCTGGTACAAGAGATCCTACGATCTATTTCCAGCTGGTAGATGCCTCGTCTACCAGTTCACTGGATCAACCGCTCCCGGTCCTTGTCCTTCTTCAACTCTTGTCAGCTGGATGGAGTGCGAGCACGTCACTTCAACCTCCACCGGTACCACTGACGACGTGGGTGTTTAGTTCTCCCAAGAACTTGACTCTTGCTGGCGGCAAAACTGCCCGTAATAACTCTGGAGCTGGCTGGCTCAAGAGCTGCTATGTTCTTCCTCGGAACGAGAAAGAACACCAAATGAGATCAATAACTCACAAGCTAGAAGCTTGGAGTCTCGTGTTTGAATAAATCAACACACGGATAAGCTTTATGAAAAGCCTCGAAAGACTGCTTGTTCGCTGATATGAATGCGTTTGAGCTTTCGGTAGGTCAAGAGTGTTAAGAGTGGGCAAGAGTATTGAATGCTGTTGGATCTCACGTATTTATAGACGTGAGATTCAGATTCAAATACTAGCCGTTTGGACACATCCGGAAAAGTCTCTGTCCTCGCATGTCCTTCTGCAGGCGGCAGGTAGGAATTTCCGGAAAGCGCCATACCTTTGGTCGCTTTATCTGACACAGATCTCTTTGTGTCAGAACGACTCTATTCGTCAGTACGAGGAATCGGAACTGGTAGTCTTGAACTGATAGACTTTAAGGTATCCTCCTTAAAGTCATACTCTGTCAGTTACTTCCTCAGACGAATCTTCTTTTTGTCTCTAAGTCTTCGGGAGAGCGAATCTTCAATTCTGCTGATAACCTCCGACTGGTAGATCATACTGGTGATCTTGTGCTGGCAGTCTCTGCTGGTGACTTTCCTTAGCACAATCAAGGTCTACCAATTCGTCTGATGTTATCTCTTGGAATCTCCCGTGACTGGTGGCTTCACCGCTGGTGAATAGTGTCAGCCAGAACACATATTCTGCTGGTAAGATCTCTCAGCCTCCTGCTGGTGAAATCTTCCCAACTGGTGAATAGTGACCAGTCAATAGCTCAACTCTATGCTGATGAACAGTGTCAGCATGAGTCTTCGTCAGCCGCTTGCTGGTGAGACTTCTCTCAACTGGTAAGCACATCTCATGCTGGTGAACAGTAGCCAGCATGAGTCTTGATCAGCTGCGACTTACAACTCAAAATACCTATACAGGACTTTACATTTGAAACTAGAGCTATTCTAGAGACAAACTGACGCTGGTTGGACTTAGGATTTGATCCACCAAAACACCAAACTAGAATCTAAGCAAGTATCTACTGGGGAAGGGAAACTTAGCCAAATTTCCCAACAGGTTTTAATTTAGAAAAAATAATTTAGTATTTTTCTTTTAAAAGGTTTCTTACATGCGCACACATAATTTCTTTGTTGTTATATTTTCCAAATTTTTTGCATGTAATTAAACAAGCCAAAAAATTCCCAAAATATAATCCAACAAAATAAATTAATCGCATAAGCATGCTTGGAAAGCTGTAAATAATAAAAGCGATAAATCATGTTTTCCTATTATCTACACATGCTTAATTGCGCACATAATAAATCACATATCATACGAGGACAATTAAGGCAAACAAAAATTCCTCGTGGCCCCACAAAATAGGAAAAATAAATTCTATCTATTACAATTTGAATTTTGAATCTATTTGGATAAATCCAAATCTTCTCAAATCTTCTAGGGCCTCAAAATCATCAACCACCAAATCTTTTGGGATTTAGGCCTTTGTGATCTGATGATTTGCCCTAACCCTAATGCAAACCCTAGGGTTTACACAGGATTGTACAAACCACCAAATCACAAGCCACCGACAGCTACCGCCACCGCCCCGCTGCACGCGCCCAGCTGCGCGCTCGTGCGCGCAGCCCCTGTGCCGCGCGCCTGCACCGTTCACCCGCCTCCGTGCCACCCTACTCCGCCGCGCGTGCCGCCGCCGTTGGCTCCGTCTTCGTTCTTCGTCCTCGACCCGTTTAGATTACAGATTTGAAAAATACAAAATTTATAGAATAATCTATTCTATTACAATTTTTTAAATCTACACTAATCACGGATTTTCTCGTGATTTTACGAAATTAATTCAGCCCTACACGGATAAACCACCGCGGGCTGAATCATACGGGTTGCCACGAGGAACAAAAACCATGCACAAAACAAAACAAATTCATACATGCATATTTGAATTTATTGTGCACAATAGAGCCAAAAATCAGAAACCTGGATCTGATACCAATTGTACGGATTTCTCGTGAACCGAATCACAAAATCAAACTGAACCAGATCGATTTATGGATATTGTACACAATCAAAATTCACAATAAAACCTAGCATGCTCCTATGAATTTAATTCTTAGAATTGTGGATTGAGAGATTATCGTAATTCTGTAGAGTCTGATCCGATCTTTTGCGTTTGAATATTCAACTTTCAATTCAACTCTTTCGACCACTGCTTCCTTCATTCCTCTTTTCTTTGACATCACTCTTTCGACTCGGAAGCAAATCAGAGTGACTCACAGAAAAGACTGAAGAAGCTTCTGTTGATACAAGATCCTTGAGCAGACTGTGAACAGTATACTCACTCTTGTTCTTCTCAACAAAAATTCTGAAGTCATCAAATGACTTCGGTAACGTGTTGAGTATCAAGTCAATTTTGACATCATTGTCAATTTGACCACCCATTAATGTGTACTCATCTATGAGCTGGATGAGCGATTCCACATATTCACGTATTGAACAGTTCTGACCCATTTTCTGTCTTACAATACGCTTGATAAGACTGGATCTAGCATGTCCATCGAGTCTGCCATATGCTACGTCAAGACGTCGCATAATGTCACGAGCAAGCCATACATCACTATAACGAGGACGCAGTGCATCTGACATACCAGCCAAGATATATTGTCTGGCCATGCCATTCGACCACATCCACATGTGATACTGTGCACGCTCCTCATCGGAAGATGTATCGGTCGGTGAACTCGGACAGGGAGTTTGCAGAACAAACAAATGTCCAAATGAATCCAAGAGCTTGACAATGTCACTTTTCCATCCAGTAAAATTCGGACCAGTCAAGGAATTGTGTACGATTGAATTAATGAGTGATGCAATAATAGACATATCTGAAAACAAATAAGCGAATTAAAGTAAGCACATACTACGAACAATTGAAACAAATATGCATAGAACCTTTAGATAAAACAATGCAATTTGCTTCCTCCAATTGCCCAAGCTAATTCATCGCAAGCTACCCGAGTAGACCGTTTACGATGAACGCTCAACCAGACCAAAATAGGTCCTTTAATTTCTTAACATGCCAGGTATCTTAAGAAAAAGAAATTAATATTGGAGATCTCAAGACCATGTTCACCTATCCAGAGCAGGGACATCTCAAAAGAGTTATACTCCAGGCAACATCTAAGCCAAAGTAACCACAAGCCTAACTCCGGACATTAAAAGGCGATTCGACATACGTACTAGACCCATGCGTCCTGCCTTTAACATCCTTTGTTATCCCACTTAGATTCATCTTAGAGGCCAGTGAAAGTTGTCTCAATGCAAGCTACCCGAGTAGACCGTTTGCTTAGAGGCTCCCACTTCTCATCTTAAAATAAGTGTTTTATTTGGAAACCTCATCGCATTGGAACTGGTAAGGGACCCCTAACGTAAGCTACCCGAGTAGACCGTTTACGCTTCGAGATGCCCTACCTCCAATGAGAAGTCGTATTTGTGGAGGTCTAATGATCTTGGTTAGTAAAGAACCAAAATCCAGCTTAGTATTTTAATTCTAAAGGTTTCATGCGCACACATTATTTTATGTTCCCATAAATTATGTCACACCCAAAATTCCATCATAAATTAATATGATCCCGGAATTTATAGACACAATTTAAAACATAAAATAAATCACATAAGACATGCTCAAAAATTAAATTTCAACATGCTTATAACAGTAAATAATTAAAGCAAATAATCATGCTTCCTATTGTTTACTAGTGCGCAAATAATAAATCACATCAATACGAGAATAAATAAATAAACAAATAAATTCTCGTGGCCCCTCAGATGCGATTACAACTGAAAATAATTAAATCTAACTATTACAAGATTTAATTCTCAGTACAGATCTTCAAACTGGGCCTCCGTTTCACTTGAAATCTGATTTGAACTTGCATTAACAGCAATTGGGCTTCAAATTAGGGTTTCTGGCCCAAAAGAGAGTGCCAAACCCTAATTTCCAGACTTGCGGGCTGCCTCTGGGCTGAGAAGCCCGACTTTCGGCCCGGGCTAGGAAACCCTAGGGTTTGGAAACCCTAGTTTCCCAACCCAGCCGCCACAGCCTTCAGCAGCCGCCGCCGCCGCCTTTCCGGCCGCCGCCCGCGGCCGAACACCCAGCCCAGCCATCGCCTGCGATGCCAAACCCAGCAGCCAGCGCCAGTCACCGGCGTAGGCCACCATCGCCGGCCGACGCTGCAACAGCAGCAGCACACACCACGCCCCAGTCCAGCCGTACGCGCGCTCTCCACTGTGCGCAACCACCACCGTCGTCGTCTTCTTCTTCCCCAGCCTTATCGCCGGTTTCTGGAGTGAAAACGCGACAGGGAGAGAGAAGGGGAGGCGGGCGCGGCCCAGCCACGGGGAAGAGCCCCCGCCGCCGCCACCCGCAGGCCTCACGCCAGCAGCCGCCCGTCGACGCCTGAGGCCGGACCTGGAGCTTGCCGTTTGCATGGACTCGTCGGAAAATGCGCACAGCAGCCAAGGAAACTGGGCGCGGCCCAGCCACAGGCGATCTTGCCTGCCGCCGCCACCCATGCTGCTGCCGCCCGACGCCGTCGCGCCGCCGGCGAGATCTGGGCTGAAAAGGCTGAACCCTGGGCACTGTTCCATGTCTGTTCTTCGTTCTCCAATTCTCGTTCTTCCGGATCTTAATTTTACAGATTTGAATATAATAAAAAAATACATAAAAATAGATCTAGATCTATTACATGATTTCATGTCAAATCTAACCACGAATTTTCTCGTGGTGAAAAACAGATCCAAAACGAGAAGGCCACGAGAACAAAAACATCCACGACAATTTAAAATCCATCCATGAACATACATATTCATTTAATCTCAATCTATTCAAGATAGAGCCTAAGAACATGAACCTCGCTCTGATACCAATTGTAGGGTTTGAGTCTACGATGGACAACACGAGTTGCCATTAATTAAATACTTGCCAAGGATCGTTCTTAGGATACCAGGAATAAATTTCAATTAAATAAACCATGCGAATCCTATGCATGCTCCTACAAAATTAATTGCATAGGATGGATCTAAAGAATACCTGATTTCACCGTTTGATCTACAGAACTAGATCGGAGCCAATAACGATGAAATAGATCTGGATCTGGATCTGAACAATGGTGTGGACGGTTGTTCCTACAGATCTGATCTTCTGATCTGTTCCCTTGCTCCTTGGAAATCTGGTGAGGATTATCTACCAAGTTGAATCCGAGATCTGGAGGAATCGATCAGTTTCCTCCCACCGGATCAGCCGCCGCCGTTCTCTCTCAATTATACTGAAAAACCCTAGTTTTCACAACTCTTATGATCTGATAGAGAGAAGGCCTTTATATAGTGTTAGGGTTTTGAGAAACCCTAACCCTAATGGGCTCTGAGCAGTTAATGGGCCAGATCAGGGATCAGATGCAAATAATAAAGTGGGCCCTCTTTATTAATTAATCCTTCCTTGTTCAACCCAGAACATAATTAATTAATAAAACATTGTTTTAACCTTCACCACGGTAACAATGCTGACTTGCCCCTTTATTACCATGTTATTAGGAACGGGTTGCACCAAACTTACATGATCCACATATTTAAGGTTTTAGACATTCATTAATTAATTTGGCTTATGACAATCAGCCACAATTAATTAATCTCTTATTTCCTGAGTAATGCCACTCACCCTTTTTCACTTATGCCTGAATTAAATAATTCAACCTGCAGGGTTTAGCATAATGAACCTTGTGAGCTCCTCAGGGAATGTCACCATCCTGAAACGGATATGCTTACCTAAACGTCCAGACTAAGCAGGCCACACACAAATTGCCAACACCCAAAATACGGGTATAAGAGTACATGTAAGACTCGCCACCATGGTAAATCAAAGTGTGGTCAATCTGCGTGTGCCCCTTATCCTTCAGTTAGGTTTAAGATCATAGGAAGTATGTTAGGGATCTGGCTCATTCATATGTCAATGAGAATGGCACATCCCACTGTTGATCCCATCAATACATAACCATGTACCGACACATCAAGTAGCTAGGATAAGCCCACTTATGAACCGATGTGCCGCAGCTTAGACCGACAGCCTATCCAGGGACCGTCTCAGCTGTGATACTGTTTATATCTCGCTAGGTCAAACGATTCATATGATCCTCTGTGATCTCCTACACACCATATGATCATCCCTATAGGCGAGATAACAGGATATTATAGTTCGTTGTATGTTTGTTCTATCAGACAGCGAGTATTGTTGCGGCAACATATATGAAGACCAGTGTACAAAACACTTAATCATATATGCTTTCAGTATATAATCCCAACAAGCACCTCGGCCAGACCCACTGGCCTCTGCACCGACAAGGGCACGCTCTAGCCCTTGGAAGGCCTCCGACAATACCCTATTATCACAGGAGTCGGAGTCCAAACTCTCGATCACGGCATCAATAGCGCCGCTTGAGCCCGGTTTTTCAGGGCCTTGCTGAAGAAAGCTCCAGTCCGGACCGGTAAAGTCCGATGGTTTGAAAACGTGAGGAGGTGAAGGGGTGAATGGCGGAGTAAGCCGACGCCCCTCTGAGGAGGAGTCCTCTCGATTTTGGGAATTGGATTCAGAGGAACTCTTCATAAAAAGAAAGAGAGATAGTTCTTGAAAATAGATTAACCTAAAGAAAAATAAATGGGGAGAATGAGCCCCAGTCAGCCCTACCCTCCAAAAACTCCATAAACCTAACCGCGCCAACCATTTGCCGCAAAAATTCAATGTTTTCATTCGATAGATACAAAGAAAAAGAAAAGGGAAGTAGTCGACTACCTTCGAATCTAAGATTAAATAGAGACCCACGGTGAAAGTACAGTCGTTGGGGCTTGGCCGGAGTAGAGGAATTGATCATCGAAAATTGTGTGAGAGAGAAGAGAGGAATTGAAGTTGTATCGGGAAAAGTGAGAGGGCCCACACCCCAAACGACGGTTATATTATGGCGCCCCTTCAATTGCTCAAAACCGCCTCCGATTTTTACAGATATTATGCAACTGCCACCGTGCTTTGCCGCCCAAAATTCGAAAGCACCTCGCTCAATGTAGGTTGCAAAGGCAGCTCGATAAAAATAACCATCCAATACATATTCAATCCCCCTTGTATCTGACACAGTCCATCCTAACCGGCTCAGCAAGCCTAACATAAACGACTTAAAAACACCTCGAAAATACTCAAAGACCCCCTTTTCAAAACCAATGAGTTCGCTGGGGTTCACCAGATGACCATATCTAAAAATAGGACAAAACTCGAACTGTCCCATCAAACGCTGCAATTTCAAGCCCGCGGTAACGACATCCACAGCAGCTTCTCGGGGCTGTGCGGATGAGGACCACTCCCAGAGAAATAGGTCCTCGAAGCCGGGAGGTGTTCATAAATACCCCGATAGTATTGGACTACCCTCGAGAAAGTCCGAAGGGCCACATTCTGGGAAAATCACACAACGGTAAACACCTGACACGGGCTCGATTATAATTTTGTCTTGACAAGCCCCGCCAGGCGCGACCCGCCCAGACCAAAGGGGCTATTGTTGGGGTCCAATCCAAAATCAGCCAGTAGGAGGCCCGATTTGCGGCTTAGTAAGATTTAGCAAAGGGCCAGTAAGGATACCGGCCTAGTAAAACCGCGGCAAGCTGGCCCGCAGGGGCCATAGCCCGTCATAGAAGCAGTCCGACAGGTTGAGAGCGGCTCGATCAACATAGAAGGCAATTCGATCATCGAGGAGGAAGCCCGATATACTAATAGCGACCTGTCCTAACAGTCACCCAACAGTCAGAGAAGGGTAACGGGTGCACAACGGCTAGCTCGCAGGATTTTCGGAAGGCGCAACCGCTACGTGGCCGAACCACCCCGATTTTTTGGCAGATGCCCCCTAACTGCTCGGCGAAGATCGGGGGAACCCTAAGCCTAGCTCTCACCTATAAATACCCCATGTACGCGCCGCTTATCGGCATATAGCATACACTGTACACGATAGAATAACCTTGTAATCATTGATAGCTGTTCGGTAAATCTGAGAACTTGATTCGTACTAGTGTAATCTGGGGATAATTGCCCTCTACGTTGGACATCGATATCGGTCTATTTCTTCTATTTAACCAATTGAATCTTGCATCTATAGTTTTGAATGTCGTTTCTTGTTTATCAGTACTAGTTGTTCTCGGGGCTCCGTATCCATTACGATTCGACCCTCAACATAGACTATTCCCCTTTAATATACTCCCTCCGTCCCAAGGGAATTGTCCCCTTGGGATATGGCACAATAACCAATGTAGTGGAATGTGGTAGAGATAGATAAAATTATTATTTTATTAGTTAGTGTGTAAAAACTTTCTATTTTAGGTAAGGGGACAATTCGTGTGGGACGGACGAAAAAGGAAAGAGGGACAATTCGTGTGGGACGGAGGGAGTATTATATAAATTGATACATTGTCATGTTCTTCAACTAAACAGTGTATTTGGAATCATTCAATTCTCTTATTCCGACATCCACTAACTGAGCGAAGCCTTAATATATTTTTAAAACTCTATATATAAAATATATTCGTGCAATGCACGGGTGTATTTCTAGTTTAAAATATTACCAGCAAATATGCGCAAAAGATTCAATCTAGGACTGCCGGTGCATGTGGGGTTGATGTAGATTAAAAAATATGCTAGTGCATGGACCTTTCTTTGTGTGAATTTGGCAAATGTGTCACTGCACTCCATGACAATTTCCTACTATTAATTAAACACTTAAACTAAGTCCCCAGCCACTGTTTCAAATTTGGAGTGTGGATTAATTAATCAGCCTCTGAGAGTGAGAGAGAGAGAGAGCAGAGAGATCCCATTTCCTGGAAATTTCCAAACAAGAACGGTGCTTCCCTATGTCTAAATGAGGATAAATACCCACTCTTGGCATTTACAACAGTCTTATATTCCCTGCTCAAACACTGAGAGGCTGTCTCTTCCCACAACCAAAATTTTAATAAAAAACTCATTACCAAAAAAAAAAAAAAAAAAGAAAAAAAAAAAGAGAGGAACAACAAGAAAAAGAAGAAAAAGAGTTATCTTTTCTTTGATTGAAGAATGGTGAGAGCTCCCTGCTGTGAGAAGATGGGATTGAAGAAGGGTCCATGGAGCCCTGATGAAGATAAGATTTTAATCAGTTACATTGAAAAATATGGCCATGGAAATTGGAGAGCCCTCCCCAAACTAGCTGGTATTCCTCTTTTCACATTCAAATATCACTATAGTCAGGGGCGAAGGCAGCCCCGGGCTCAGGGGGCTGCCGACCCCCGACGGCCGGAATTTTTTTTTTTTTTAGTTATATTTATTAGACTCGATCTAATCGTTATATGATCGAGCCCCCGGAACTTGAAGTCTGCCTCCGCCCTTGACTATAGTCCTCTACTTTGTTGAATATCCAAAAATCAGAATTCTTTTTTTTTTTTCCTTGCATCTAGTTAGTTTGCATTATTTTGCGATAATGTTGAGAGAAATTAGGATATGGAATTAGAAAATTGGGCTCTAAATTATTTGTGATTTTAATTAATTTGCAGGGCTGTTGAGATGTGGAAAGAGTTGCAGGCTGCGATGGATAAACTATCTCAAGCCGGACATAAAGAGAGGAAATTTCAGTAAAGAAGAAGAAGAAACCATCATCAACTTGCATCAGATGCTTGGAAACAGGTGCGAAATTTTTGATATTTTATATCATCAAATTTAACTTTTTATGGAAAATCTTGGAAATATCAATCAATCAATCTTAGTTATTGTGAAGATCATCAAATTAAGTGACCTATTTTTAAAGAAATTCAGTCGTGATCAGGGATACCGGTAGACTACTCTATACTATACAAGCTGGGATGACTAGCAAAATGTTTTTTGAAAATCTGGTTTTTCTCAATTAGTTAAAATTAGAGAAGGCATCTCTAATTATAGACATTATGTAAAATTCATATATACGGTTGGGATTTCTAGTTGGGACTACGATAAATCAATTCAAATAAATAATAAAAGATCAAAATTATAAATTATGGAGTGCATTAGAGCAGGTCGAAAGAAAATCTCTACATAGTTGATCAATAATGACTATGATTATCGTCGGTGAAAAATCTTGATTTAATTAGTTTGGGTTTTATAATTTTGATCTTTTATTATTTATTTCAATTGATTTATCGTAGTCCCAACTAGAAATGCCAACCGTATATATGTGCCTTCTATCTTTAACCACTTACTCCGAGATTTGGAATAACTTCATTATTATATTTAGTAATGATTACTAATATGCATGGGTCGGAATTTGACCTGTTTTGGTGAGATAAGTCATCTATTTAGGCTTAGTGGGCACAATATTAAGAATATATATATATAACTTTGATCGTTATTGAAGTCTAAAAATATAATGAAGGAAATCAAAGATAAAATGAAGAAAATAGAAAATAAGATAAAACGAAAATGAAGTATGTTAAAATGAAGTATTTTTCGATGAATGATTTTGATGTTAAAATGAAGTATAGTGAGGATATCATGTCCATTAGATCTGAAAAAATCAATGGTTTATATTGAAACAAGCAACAATTAAAACACAACCAAGCAACAAAATAATCGAGTAACAACTAAAATACAATCAAGTAATGTTGCAATCAAGCAACGACCTGCATACAATCAAACAAACTTCATGAACACAATCAATCAAGTGCTAAAATTAAAATTTGTGTTAAATAAGAATGATTATCAGCCAATGGATTGATAGCATCAATAATTGAAATTAAAGAATCAAAGATTAAAGAATTAGTATAATTTCCGTTCGTACCTTATTGCCTTATAAATCATAATTAATTGATTAAGCATGATTTATAATACAATTAAAAACAAAATTTTAAAAAAAAATTAATCTCAACTATTTATTCTATAAATAAAATTCATTGTATTCAATTGCGGTGTATAATTATCTAATGTTCAAATGTTATGTATTTATTAATAATAAACATTGAACATACCTCTCTTAGGATTTAAAAGTATTATATTTTGATTTCATATCGATAAATGTTAATCACTGTCAGTTATTTTATAATTAAAATAAGAAATTTAATATACAATCTCGCGATGAGTAAAATGGAGTCCTTTTTCTAAATAATATTTCTATTTTAGTGTCTTTTTAGGACACTATAATCTTTTATCTTAAAATAATCATGCGTGTGAATTAAAAATTTTAGTGAAAAATAAAAAATACAAAAATCGTTATAACAAAGTAAAGAACGTAATATTGATTAATTAGAGAATGACGTAAATGTACCCATAGTCATTATTCTTATTATTTAATTTTATATTCTGAATAGCTGCCATATAATGAAGAATTGGCGTGGCTTTGTAACAAAAATCTTTGACTACTGTTTCAAAAATTTAAAAATATTAATTTCACTATTTTAATTGTTAAGTCATTGACTGTGCGAAGAGATTTATTTTATTTTTTCAATAATGATGAACATGAAAGATAATTTATTAATTAATTTGTGATCGTAAAGATGATATTCTCAATTCTGAATTTGAAAAATCATAAAATTCTCAATCCAAAATTCGATATTGAAGTTTTGGATTTTAAATTTTATAATTTTTTGTGTTTAAATTTGAGAATTTCTCATAAATCTTTTAAGTCTTGAATTGAAAATTCATTTTTTGAAACTTAGATTGATATCTAAATTATTTTTCAAATAGATCGATCATACTTGATTTTTTTAAGAAATGATGAATTTCTAAAGGCTAAAACTTGCGTTTGGGCACGCCTAAACGGTTCAGACGGGTTTTATCCATACCTAAATGAGTTCACTCATCCCAAATAGGGTTTATTAATACCCAATTAGGGTATATTAGATGAGTTTGGGTTAGGTTAATTGATAGAATTCGCCTAAACCGTTTAGACGTGTCTAACCTGAGACCTTCCCATTTCTAAATATTATTTTATAGCTGCAATATTTTTTATATATATGATTTGATTACTGCATGCACCATCATGTATTTTATAACTGCAAGTTGCATACCGAATGAAAACAAAGATAAACTTATTGCTAATAGAAATGAACTAATATTGAATATGTTAAGAACACACTGCTGAATAAAAAATCTAAATCTTGTACTTTTACTTGGGGTGTGGTGATTAAAGCACCTTGCTTTTGATCGAGAGGTCACAAGTTCGAGCTCTTAGGAGAACATCTGTGTGTGTGAGTGTGTGTGAGTTTAAAATTAATGTATATTTATTTTTAAAAAAAATCTAAATCTTCAGAACTCGACAAAATAACAATTGTATTTATATATATTTGAAAAAAAAACAAGAAAAACTCGATCCATTATCTTTTAACGTGCTTCTTGGAAACAATGTAAAAGATAATCAAGAATTGCTGCAGTGACTCCCAAATAATTAATCATCACATTAATTCTTAGGATTCTGTGCCTCAATAGTTAATGATGATTTTAGAATCAATGCACAAGATTTAATGTCTGCCCATTATCACGAAACCATACCTCGATATGCTAATCCTCATTTAATTAGTCACTAAAATAATCTAAACATAATTTCCCTACTCGTGGAAATGTCATATATATTTCATATTTTTTTTGGTTACTTTTTAGGTGGTCTGCAATTGCAGCAAGATTACCGGGACGAACGGACAATGAGATAAAAAATGTATGGCACACTCACTTGAAGAAAAGGCTGAAAAGTAATGAGTCGTCTCAAGAATCCAAGACTCATTCAGTCATTACAATTTTAAAAGGTGACAACAATGATAACATCGACACAACTAGTGAAATGTCGTCCGTGACAGATTCGTCGCTTGAGAAAGTAGAGGTGAAGAGGGAAGAATTGGATTATTCATCGCAATATTTTCCTACAATCGATGAGAGTTTTTGGTCGGAAGATTTGCCTAAGGAAATGAACGAAGATATTACTGATGCCAAGTCGTTGACATTGATGGAAAGTGTGGACTCCTCAAAGGTTGATGATATCAGCATGGACTTTTGGTACGACCTTTTTATTAGAGCTGGGGACATACCTGATTTGCCAGAATTTTGAAGGAGGATTTTTTTTAGAAGAAAAAATAATAAATTGAAAGAAACGGGTTGTGTGAGTGAAATGAAGATTAGGGTTTGGCTTAGAAATTTGAATCATTGAATATTTAGACTGCAGAGCAGGACAAAGATATGTGGTAGTAGTAGTACTGAGATAACTAGTGGAATTCTTGGCAAATCTTAACCGAATATTTTGTTAGTCTATGTTCGAATGATTGTGGCGATGGGTGTGCAAGATTGGTATCAATGATGATCAACAAATTTCCAATAATTTTCTTTCTTATTTGCGTGTGCTTTTGTGTTATATATTGAAGAAATTGAATCTAGAATTGGATGTACTAAACCAACCATCAAATTTATTTTAATTTTTTTTTCAGAAAATTTTAAAAAATATTAAAGAAACACTATGTTCCATGTTTAATGGCTTATTATTTACATTCAATTTGGGTTGTTCCTAGAATGTTCAGGTTTCATGTTTAAAATTTGCTTATGTTTAAAATTTGCTTAATAATTTAGGAATATGGAGTTGGTTCCAAAATCAGATTACATAATAATTGTTAGTGGAGAAACATGAATGTGTAATAGTTGGGCCCAGGTAAAGTTAATTTTTTAAAAGATTTTATCAGGTTGCAGACTTGCAGTTATATTCCAACAATTGTAATCAACTATTGGATTTCAAATAATTAGTTAAGTGACGTTTGTTGGGGACAAGTCCTATCGACCCAAGTCCAGTCAATTTTTCGAAGGTCCAATCGGTCCAAAGTTCGCAGCCCACCATCTCAAACAAATTACTCTAAGTAACGAGATCGGTATTGACCTCGAGTTGAGTTTGGCGTTGAATAGAGGAAGGAGTACCACACAAGACTTGATGGTGCAGGGTCGTTACGAACCTTAAACCGACATCGAGAATCACGGGGAATTGCGAGAATTTTTGCAACCACACGCTCCTTGGCAGCTAGTGCACCAGCTATGGTTTTTCCTCTCACTTCTTATCTATAAATAGGGTAACTACACCCATTTCTATATCAAATTTTCTTCAAAAAGTCATATTATTACTCTGTCGAAATCAATACAGAATCACCGCATTTCCTATTACTCTCAACTCACCTGTTTGTCCATTAATTTCTTTATTGTTTTTTGTCGTTATTTTCGTCGTATTATTTATTGTTTGTTATCGCATATTCACGTCATTATTTACCTATTTTTTGCGATTACTTGCTACTTGGTTAACGATTTAAAGAGCTCCATTTGCTTACATTAATTGGACCTCAATAATTGGCGCCCATTGTGGGTCTCTTGGAATCATTTTTTTCCTGAATGGCAAGTGATTATGAGAATGAAAATGACTCTCCCCTCCACAGCCCGTACATTGTGATAATTGAAGGAACAAGGGGACTTATTACTATAGAGGATTTGGCTAGAGTGACTCAATCAACGTTCAGAGCACCACCGACATTGTCAGTATTAGTGATCGACGTTGCAATGACTCAGCTCACAACTCAAATGCGGGAGAGTCATAACGCGCTTAGAAAGATGGACTCCATAGGACTAACCACGAGCTCCGCAGGGGAGTCCAGGAACTAAAAAATCAGTAGCATGTGGAAGAGCAGGACACAACCGGCCACAAGATGCCGAAACCAAGGTAGGATCTAGCCAACGAGTTCTATAACGTGGTCACTACCGACCCTCCTCCTCGGGTTGATACTGATCCATGCAGCTTAACCAACCCAAGAAGCAAGTTCGAGAAGCGAATGGAGGCTCGCATGGCTCTTTTCGAGTCAATCATAACCCCGATTCTTGGAGCACTCCCGCTGGATCCCATGATCCCCCATGATAGCTACACGGACTATCCGTTCACTTTAGATATCACAAAAATTGACAATCCAGCCTGATTTAAACCCCCTGGATTCACACTATATGATAGCACAATTGACCCGGAGGACCACATCGCGCTATATAAGCAGAAGATGTTCACGGCCTCCATACCAGCCATCCAACGAGAGGCGTATATGTGCATGAACATCGGTTCTAGCCTAATTGGGCCTGCTCTCCAAAGGTTCATCAACCTCTCAAAGAATTCAATCTCAATGTTCGCGGAGCTTCACTACGTATTCAGAAAGCAGTACTCCAACAGTCAGCGCGTCTCCAAACACATTGATGCCCTTAATAACATCCATATCAAAAGAGAAGAATCACTAAGATCATATGTGGGGCGATTCAACCGTGAGCTCACGACCATCCCTCACTACCCTCCTGAACGGACTCGATGTGACGTCAAAGTTAAACTGAGATTGAAACAGCCACCTTTGCCACGATATGGACTGGATCCTAAGCTAAACATGGGCAGAGATCAACTAGAAAAGGAGAAAAAGCAAAATGGATAGCCCATTAGAACAAGGATAAAGCCTCCGAGCTAGCCAAGGCTCAAAGGCAGAGTTGCTCGCGCTTCGAGCAGTCCAGCTCCCATCATGCTAACAGAGGTGAGTATCAAGGAGATCGCTAAGTAAGCTCGCATGACCGAAGACTAACAAGAGATGATCCCTACAATCAAGATCCTCGGATCAACTAGATAACCACGATCCCTTGCAACCTTTGCATCGACCAAACCTACCAGGTGAATAATGTGCTAAAAAACCCAGGAAAGTTGTGAATTAGCCAGGAAATTGAAATAACATCCAAAGACACGCAACCTAAAGAAATTTTGTGAATACCACAACAACCACTGGCACAACATGGAGGAATGTCAGTGTAGGATTTGAGTCTACAATAGACAACTTGAGTTGTCATTATTGTTTACCTTGCCAAGGATCGTTCTTAAGATATCAGAAATAAATACATATTAAATAACCAGGCGAACCTATGCATCTACAAAATTAATTGAAGTAGATGGATTTAAGAATACCTCAACTCCAGCGAATAGAAATAATGGCGGTGGATTGAGTCAAATGGTGCTCTAACAGATCTGATCATTTGATATGTTCCGTTGCTCCTTGGAGATCAGGTGAGGATACGCTACCGAGTTGAATCAAAACTGAGGGAGCCGATCATTCCCTCTTATGATTAGTCTTCACCCCTCTCGCTCTTTTTATTATGTATTGTGTAATGTGTATGTAAATCTAATAGGAGAAGTGGTTTCAATAGTATTAGGGATTGTAAACCCTAATATTAATGGACTCAGAGCAGTTTGTGGGTCATACCAGGAATGAAATGCAAATAATAACGTGAGTCCTCCTTATTAATTAATTTTCCTTGTTCAACCCAAAACATAGTTAATTAATAAAACATTGGTTTTCTATCAGCACCGAAAATAATGTTAACTCACCCATTTATTACCACGTTATCAAGAACGGGTTGCATTAAACTATCATGATCCACATATTTAAGGTTCCAGACATTCATTAATTAATTTAGCATATGAGAATTAGCCATAATTAATTAATTTCTTATTTCCTAATAAGTGTCACTCACTCTTTTTCACTTATGAGTAAATTAATAGATCAACATGTAGGACTTAGCATAAAGAACCTTGTGAGCTCGTCAGGGATTGTCCCCATCCCCATCCTGAAATGCATATGATTACCTTCACGTCCAGTTTAAGCAAGCCACATAGAAATTTCCAACACCCAAAATGCAGATATTAGAGTACATGAAAGATTCGCCATCATAACAAATCAAAATGTGGGGAACTTGTACATGCCCCTTAGCCTTCTATTAGGTTTAAGATCATAGGAAGTATATTTGGGATCTGGCTCATTCATATGTCGTTGAGAATAGCACATCCCACGTTGATCCCATTAATACATAAAGATGTACCGACACATTCAAGTAGCTAGAATAAACTAATTTATGTATTGATGGCTGCATCTTAAACCGACAACCTATCCAGGAATTGTCTCACCTGTGATATTGTTTATACCTCGCTAGATCAATCAATTCATATGATCCTCTGTGATCTCCTACACACCATATGATCATCCTTATCGACGAGATAATACAATATTATGGTTCATTATTATATATAAGATAGCGACTATTGTTGATGCAACACATATATGAAGACCATTATGTCAAATTGTTACGAATACACTTAATCATATAAGCTTTTAATACACAACTCCAACAATCTCCCACTCATACTCAAAGCATAATACCATTATTTTATCAGAGTATTAAGTGTGTCTATGAAATCAAGATATTACGAATCGGACACAAAGTGTCTGGCTTCAGTTCTTCAGCCCTATATTACAAACATGTTCCTCGTAGATCTTATGAGGTAAGTCCTTTGCAAATGGATCTACTAGATTCTCCTTTGTACCTATCTTTTGGATTAACACATCGCCTCTTGCTACAATTTCTCGTATGATGTGGTATTTTATTTCTATGTCTTTTGATGCCTTGCGAGTCATATGTTCCTTTTAGTTTGCCACTGCACCAGCATTATCATAGTATATCGTGATTGTTTTAGGCAAGCCCAGTATAACATTTAGCTCCAGGAGGAAGTTCAGGAACCATACTGCTTCCTTCAAAGCTTCTGGAATTGCTACATACTCATCTTCCATGGTAGAGTCCGCGATACATTTGCGTTTCATACTCCTCCAAGATACAACTCCTCCTCCCAAGCTAAAATAATATCCAAAGGCCGATTTCTTCTAATCTTGATCCAACTGAAAATCCAAATCCATATACCCCACAGGACACAAGTTCTCACACTAATGTATAAGATATAGGTCTCGTGTTCTTCTTAGATACTTGAGAATGTGTTTTACCGTATTCTAATGCGCCTAACTGGGATTACCGCCATGCCTACAACATAGCATATATCTGGCCTCGTACAAAGCATTGCATACATGAGACTTCCTATTACAATAGCATATGGTACTAAAGCCATCTAACTCTTTTCTTTCTCAATCACAAGTAATGGAACTATACCACGAACCGGAGTTTACATAATTCAATTGAACTAAGGAATTATGTTGGTATCCAAATAATTGTCATACATAAATTATTCCCTAGCACGCTCCAATTTAATATTTAATTTCCATAAAGAGGTTTATCGGATTACCTTACATTCGTAGTGTCTGCAATTATGTGCATGTGAATTGAAACCTTTGAATGCTCGCGCTCCATATTTAATCCTTCATAATAGAGATTAAATATCTCTGATTTTAATAAATAATTAAAATTGAAATAATTGAAGAGAGAGAAGAAAAGAATCCTCTAGATTTGATATTCTAATCTGTGTCCCTCGCTCCTATAAAGATATTTGGTGAGGGTTGCTACCGGATATTGTACTAATCGAGAAGCATAATTTCCTTCCCTACTCGTTGCAGCTCCCAAAACTGGTTTGCGGCTTAGCAACTTATGATCTTATGGTGTGTTGTAATTTGATTACCGGGCAATATTTATAGGAAATTATGATCCTTAATGGGCTTGAGCTTTTCATGGGCCAAACCTGAGACCAGTATGCAAATAATAAATAGGGCCTATGAATTAATTAATTCTCATATTCATCCCAGAATATAATTAATTAATTAATCAATATTGATTCATGCCACTAGAGAATCAATAGTGACCTACCATTTCTTACCACGTAATGAAGAACGGGTTGCATAGGCTCGGTATAACCCCATATTTAAGGTTACATATATTCATTAATTAATTCGATCTCTGACAAGATCCAAAGTTAATTAATATCTATTATTTGTGTTTATATATAAATAATATGTGATTATTTATGATTTAATAATCAATTGGGTATTGAAACTTTCAAATATTAAGGTATATGCATTTTTTGGTGTGTATACGTAATGCAACACATAGAGATTCATTACATAATTAAGAAATATTATTGTGATTTAAATTATTAATCACACTTACAAAAATTATCTTGTGGAATTAATTGATGAGAAGTCTAAAAGGATTATTGGCAAATCGAATTGCCCATCCATAACACAGGTTGAAATTGGATGTTAAAAATAAATTATTATGCCGATGATTAATCCTAGCGTGCTCCTATTGAAATGCAGAAGATGGTTTATGCGGAATATCTAGATTGTAGAAATCGATAAACTGGATTCGCAGAGATTTGATCATCAATCCTCTTTCTTGCGCAACAAGATTTAATCTTACAAGATGAAGATATTAAATCTTCTGAAATCAATAAGATAATTTCAAAAATTGGAGAGAGAAAAAAGAGATAGATCCTCCAGATCTGATCTTCTGATCAGTATAGCAGCTCCAATCCAAAAATCTAGTAAATATTTCCTTCGGATTCCATGCCTACGAGAAATAAGATTTTCTCCTTTTGTCTCAGATCAAATTGCCTATCATAGCTCCTAATTACTGGTATGCTGCTTAGCAACTTTTTATCTTGTGGTTTGTTGTGATCTGAGAACCTGAGGAGTATTTATAGGAGAAATTTGATCTCAAATGGGCTTGAGCTTTCATGGGCCAGACCAGGGACCAAAATATAAATAGCAAATAAAGCCTATCAATTAATTAATTCTCATATTCAACCCAGAATATAATTAAATATTAATTCATGCCACCAGAGAATCAATATTGTCCCATCTATTTTCTACCACGTTATAAGGAACGGGTTGCATTGGCTTAGAAAGTTCCGATATTTAAGGTTTGAGGCATTCATTAATTAATTTGAGCTCTGACAAGCTCGAAAATTAACATCTTTTATTTTGAGTCAATCCACTCAAACTTTTTCGCTTATGCTTGAACTTAATTAGCATGCAGAACTTTAGCATAATGAACCTTTTGAGCTGCTCAGGGAATGTCACCATCCTATTCTGGATATGATTACCTAGTTACAGTCACAGACAGTTATACAAAAACTGGTATCACCCAAGATACAGATATACATGCTCGATAAGAACTCTCCACCATAGTATCTCAATGTGACACACAAATTTGTGTATACTTCCATACCTTCATTTCGGCATAAGATTCCAGCAAACCATCAAAATGAAGATTCTTTTACTGTCAGATAAAATAATCGATCTTCTTTAAGTCCTATCAATGCGTACCACACGCACCAACATACCAAAAAACCAAGATAAACAACTTATGACCTCGTATGCTGCAGCCTATACTAACAGTCTATCCTGGGACTATCTCAGATGTGATACTGTTTATATCTCTCTAGGTCAATCAATTTATAAGATCTTCATTGATCTACTACACACTGTATGATCTTTATATCAACGAAATAATGGGATAAGAGTACGATACATGTTTGTTAATCCAAACAGGAGATGAACAGAATGTACTAATCATAATAATTCTTTTAGTATACAAATCTATCAATCTCCCACTTATACTCAAAGCAATATGGAAGTGCTTTCTAGAGTATAAAGAGTCTAATCCTAATCAAGCTATTATTTCATCATCTCACGATGCTAGCTGCAGCCTCGGTCCAAGGTTACGTACATGCATCTCGTAGACCTTCTGTGGCAGAGCCTTTGTGAATTGATCTGCTAGATTATTCCTTGTATCAATTTTCTCTATCAGCATATCATCCCTTGGCACAATTTCTCGTATGATATGGTACTTCTTCTTGATGTGTTTGGTTGCTCTGCGAGTTCGTGTTTCCTTTGAGTTAGACATAACACCAAAGTTATCATAATACACCATGATAGTCTTGGGCAATATAGGAATTACGTCCAACTCCAGAAGGAAGTTTCGAAACCATACTGCTTCTTTCGAAGCTTAAGAAACTGCCACATATTCTTCTTCCATAGTGGTGTTTGTTGGGAATTATTTGTAAATTCCTCCCTTAGATCAAAATTGTAAAAGGTTTTGTTGAATCAAAGCCTTAGTAGATTGGTCGATCACTGCTGAATTCTAGCATAGTCTAGCAACTCTTATGTAATGTCCTGTTTAGGAAAAATATCGAGTTGTAATAGATTAGGAAGTGCTTGAGAAGATTGCTGAAGGATTCAGCAAATGGAACAAAGAAAATCAAATCAAGCTACGTCGGAATGCTAGAAGAGTTCTCAGCAGATGGTAGCTACTAGAGATATCAGTAGACGAGAATGACTGCTAGAGATGTTAGTGGTCAAGTGCTAAGATGATTGATCGCTAAGGCGTTAGCAATCATATGCTAAGGAAGAGACTGCTAGGAGTCTTACTCAGCAGTCAGAGGCAAAGGTAGCAGAATGCTAAAGGACATAGCATTCGCTAGCATACAAGCAGATTGCTAAGGAATAGCAATCAACAGTCAAGACCTAAATGCTAAAATGCGCATTTGCTGA
The DNA here is from genome assembly GCA_026898455.1 of Plectranthus barbatus. Classification (NCBI taxonomy): domain Eukaryota; kingdom Viridiplantae; phylum Streptophyta; class Magnoliopsida; order Lamiales; family Lamiaceae; genus Plectranthus; species Plectranthus barbatus. Next base: position 260,175 of record JAPKLW010000022.1, on the reverse strand, counting down.
AGGAGTCAGCAGATTGATGAGCGAATTGCTAGAAGAGTGTAATAACCGGAAGGTTTAGCAGATCATTCCAGCATTCTCCGAGAATGCTAAACAAAGAAGATATCTAGCAACAATCTCTAACTACTACTGTTCTGACAAAAGTACAAGCAAAGAACAAAAGCTTTCCCGAAATAGGTCGGAAAGTACTGTACGACGCCTGAAAGGACGAATAAAGACAAACTTCTTTTGGACGAAGAAGTTGTTGTGTCTAACGGGTCTGGAGATTCAAAGTTTTAATCTCTAGATATAAAAGACAAAGTCCAAACAGAGAGACGTAGACTGCTCATTCTACACAACGAACACAACTAAAAATCAAGAGATTCCTTTGACAAAGCAAAAAAGGAAAAAGAGAGTAGTCAGTTGAGAGCCCACATTTAAGAAGAATCTTAAAAGCTCTCAACAGCAAGTGTCACTACACTGAATACCCGACACTGCATTCAATAGATTCCTTGAATTTGCTCAAGAATCTTGAATCATTGGGATAACTTCCAATCATAGGAATCATCCAGCAGTCACATCTCTAAAAAGGGATTGACTCTCACGGGCAAAGGCCGCCGAAACCAGACAAAGTTCAGGAGAGAACTATAAAACCTCCATTACAGCGAAGGACAAGTTTTACGAAGGTGCGCCCTTGACTTGGCCGGAGCTGATGACTGAAAGAAGTGAAGTAACGGAGGATAACTTTGTAGTGGCCGGCTCAAAAGGTCACCACCTGCTACAAGTGTTCGGCGAATCCTTGTATTTCATATATCTTTTTAGTGGAATTCTTAGCGATACTGCTGAGGAGTGGACGTAGATCTATTAGATTGAACCACTATAAATATTGTGTGTTCTTTACTATTTTATTACTTACTGTTTGTGTGGTGATTTGAAACCTAGCAACGATAGTTGCTAGAGTATTTGTCAGTAAGAAACCCTAACTTCTCAACTCTGAGCTAAACATTTTTACAAGAACATAAGTGCAAGATAAACTTTAAACTTCCACTGCATTCGTGTGTGAGTTGCTTGCTATTCACCACGACGACTCTGATCTGGGACCAACAGCGTCTTCAATGCACTTCTACTTTGCACTCCTCCATGATATGGCCCCACCTTCCAATGTAATAATATAGCTAGAGGTGAACTTCTTTTCATCCTGGTCTGCCTAGAAATCCGAATCTGTATGACCCATAAGGAACAACTCTTCACACTAATAGACGAGATAATAGTCTGTAGTCTTTTTCAAGTATTTGAGTCCAATGCGTTTGTCCAGGTTAGGCTAATATCTAAACTGATATATGGCCTTGTACATGGCATTGCATACATGAGTCTTCCAACAACCGATGCATACAACACTTAACTCATCCAATCTTTTTCCTCTTGTGTATCCGGATACCGTTCCTTAGAAAGATGTACACCATGCTTGAAGGGTAATAGACCCTTCTTGGCAGTTTGCCTGCGGAAACGGGCAACCACAGTATCCCCATATGAAGCTTGAGATAATGCTAACATCCTTTTCTTGCGATATCGCAAGAATTTTATACCAAGGATGTACCCCACATTTCCAAGATCCTTCATATGAAACTGTTTGGATAACCACCCCTTTATGTCCGGCAATACCCCCACATTATCGCCAATTAGGAGAATATCATCTACATAAAGTGCAAGGAACACCACGCTTCCATTGACACATATACAACACACACAACTCTCGTTTTGTCATTGTGAAAACCCATAGAACTTAATCACTTCATCAAAACGTAAGTTCCATGACCATAAAGATTGCTTGAGTCCACATAAAGACTTCTTGAGCTTCCAGACCAAATGCTCTTCGCCCTTCTGCACATTTTCTTCTGGCTGTTGTAGATAGATGTGACGATCTTTCTCAAGGCACCGTTTAGAAATGCAGTTTTGACATCCATCTGCAAGATCTCTAGGTCCATATGTGCTGCTATGGCGAGGAGTATACGAATGGATATAAGCATGGTTACCGGTGAGAAGTTTCATCATAGTCTATACCCACTTTCTGACTATAACCCTTCGCCACCAACCTTGCTTTAGAAGCTATTATTTCCCCATTTGTTCCTTTCTTTCTCTTGTATACTGAGAAGCTCATATTTACACTCACTTAGCCTTATTTTTCTCCTTTGTTTTAGTGCAATTAGGTTTAGTTATTAGTTATTTTCGTGCATGAGTACATTATAGAGGATGTTATGCTTGTTATGCTAAGTTTTGTAGGTTTTTGAGGCTAAAAGTGATCAAAAGATGAAAAGAGTCGAGTATGACAAAGTTGCTGCTTTGATTGATGCACGGGAAGTCGACCGAGTTGGAGACGTGCTAAAAACCCAAAGCTTGACCTCTGTGTTGGCCGACATAGAGGTTGGATGTCGATCGGGAGTAGCTGCAGAAGAGAAGCTTGACATTTATGGTCCATGTTGATCGACACTCATCGTGTCGATCGATATGAAGGCCAAAAAAAGATCGAACGACAAGGAAGCTGAAGGGGATCTACACATTGCACTCATGTCGATTGATAGGCTCCTTGTCGATCGACACTGAGGTCGGGAAAGCTAGATTCTCCTAGTTTGGATATTTTTGATATTTTAGCCCAATTCCTTTTTTAGATGATTCACTCTTCTATAAATACTACTCATATAGGGCTCAAAAACTATCATTATTAGCACTTAAAATTTATTCATCATTAGATTTTTTGCAGACTTTCAAGGTTCCTATTGTCCTTGTAAGGTATTTTAATAAAATGTTTTCTTTATTTCTAAGCATGATTAGTGGCTAGAAACCCTAGCAGATTCTAGGGTTTTGATAATCTTTCTAATGCATGTTTAATTGATTCAACTCGTAAATTTTGGTGCAATTCTTGGTTTTTAATTAATCGAATCTAGATTTAAAGAAGGATCAAGAGATGAGTTTGAATCTAGGTTTGTAGTTATTAATTGAAGGACCAAAAGGTGAAATTAGTTATAGGAAGATAGAACTAGATGCATTTGTTTTTGTCTTAAAAAGAAGAATCAAATTGTAGGTTTCGATTAGATAACTATCGAGATTGATTAATATTGTGTTCTTGAGACCGAGAGGATATAGTCACATATTAGTAATCTAGGTTTGAATTGCCAAACACAGAATTTAATCCATTGAAATCTAATTATTCCCCATCGCTGAGTTGATGAAATTTGCATGTTGATGAATTATATATCTGCCCTAGAATCTCTTTCTTTACATATTGTTTTCAAAACCCTTTATTTTTCTTCATAGTCATCTTAAAATTCAAAACTAAAATCCTATTTTCAATTTACTTAAACAACTATGATTTGGAAAGTATGGCTAGTACAAAGAATAGTCTCGTTATACATTCTTTGTGAGTTTGACTACCTTAAGGTATATTTTTTAAATTTATTTGGCCACTGTATTGTAATTGGTTTGGTTAAAATATCAGTGATCAAATTGGCACCATTGCCGGGGACTGTTAGATTCTATATTATTATTAGTTTTTTTGAATTTGTTGGATTGATTTTTTATTTTATTTTTGTGTTAATTTTTCGTTTTTGTGTGCATTCATATTATTTTAAATTTGTCATCTATTTCGATCGACACTCACTGTGTCGGTTGACACAACTATGATATTCATGTCGATCGACAATGCCCCTGTCAGTTGACACAGAGGCTGATTGTTAGGTATTGATGTAGAAATCCCACCTTGAATCTGATGTTTTGATGTGTCAAAACTGATTACCGAAGTTTAGACCTTAGAGTTATTACCTCATATAATCCTTGTCTAGGATGATCGAGTTGTAATAGTCTAGGAGAAGAGAACTGTCAAAAACTGTGGAACAGTTTTGAAGTGGAAGTCGTCCAGATGAGAAAACTATCAAGAATAGTGGACGAGAAAACTGTGCAGGGTATTGGACGAGAAAAATTGTGCAGACAGTTTTAAACTGTCAAGGATCATATAGGAAAGAAAATTGTCGACACAATTTTCATAAAGAAACTGTCGAGAGGCGCTCATAGTTTCAGACCAGGACAGTTTCACGTCAATGATACACGTGAAAGGTAAGATGCTGAACAGTCATAAAAGAGCACTGAAGAATCAATGATAAGGAACGAAGATACACTCAGTTATGACTGAAGTACAACGTTGTTCGAGTCTAACACTACAAGTACAAACTAAGCCTGCAAAAAGCATAGTAGTGATCAGAAAAGGCAGAGGAGCATGTTTACATTATAGAGAAGGATGGCCATTGATTGGACATTATACGAGTTGTCTCTACCGGCTATTTTCAAATCTCTAACTATAAATAGCAGAAGGACCATAGAGACAATATATAGATCCGAGTCTTCATTAACCTTGTCGTTACTCTGCCGAATTTAAAGCTCAAACCATTTAACGCTCTCAAGCGAGAACGCATTTACTCTGTGGTTCATTTATTGAACACGAGGCATTATTGCTTCACGAATCTTCAGAGATTCACCATGTAACCTTGTATACACGAGGATTAAGTCTTTTGAATTAGTCTACTTTCTTGGTGTTCTTACTTTTCAAGTAAGAACACAAAAGCCTGATTCTCTAAGGAGAAGAAGGTTCTTCAGGGCTTTTGCCAACCTGCGTACATTCTTGGAAGAACTCAACCATCCACCCACCGGAGAAGGAGAAGGGAGGTTTATCCTCAATCAATTTCTGACGACTGCCAGTTCTGAGAAGACTTCAAGGTGACACTTGGCTTCGAGGAACTAAAGAAGGCGTGAAGATCAACTACCTAGGCGAGTGATCCATTCTGCTGTGGACGATGGTTTTCACAGCATTTGGCTATAGATCGTGAGGATTGTATCTTCATTACTTAGTGAATTACCAGATTAATTTGCGAAGAGTGGACGTAGGACTTAAGGCTCCGAACCACTATAAATATCCTGGCTCATTTATAGTTTTACTAATTTCTAGCACCATACAGTTTTCAATTGTGTTTTGAAACCTTCAACACTTTTCTAAAAGTGTTGAAGCGTATAATTGTTAACTTGATATAACTGTAAACTGGCTACCTAAAACTGCTGGCTAACACAAACTGCCTTTTTGAACTGTTGATTAAAACTGAGTCTCCAATTTTAAAACTGAACTACCCGCTTTAAGAGTGCAAATAACTGTTCTTATACTTCCGCTGCATATTATTTCGTACTCTCATCTGGGACCAACACTGATTTCTGCGTGTTTATTTCTCAAGTTGTATGAACACGAGGGCTCAGGGCATACCCTTCAAAGCTTTTAACTAGAAATCGAGGCAACAGTCCGAAGGAGGAAAAGCAAGGAAAAGCAAAGCACAATCATCAACATGAAGCCACCACAACATCAACACGAAGAAGACTATCCAGAGATGCTACCCTTGGAGGAGCCTGATACTCAAATCACAACAAGGGGTACCCTTCTTCTAGTCCAAGAGGTCAACCAGATGAAGGAAGTGATCAAGCAATTGATGACTGAAAGTGAAGCAGAGAGAGCCGAGGCTGCAAGGAGAGAATGAGAACGAGAACGAGAAAGGTGGCGCCAAGAGGACTTCGATGATGAGGATCCAAATGCCATGGGAAGGAGGTACAGACCGCAACCCGGTAATGAGGGATTAGTTATTGGTATCAATGCTAATAAGTTTGAAGTAAAAAATTAGTCTGATTCAGATGGTTCAACAGAACCAATTTTGTGGCCACGCAGTGTAGGTTCCATACACACACCTTCGAATGTTTGTGGAGGTGTGTGAGACTGTCAAGGAGAATGGAGTGACCCAGAATTTGATACGTCTAAGCTTGTTTCCCTTCTCACTTTGGGATCAGGCTAGGACTTGGTTTACATATCTTGATTGCAACATCATCCTCACTTGGGCCAATCTCTGAGCAGAGTTCCTTGCCGTTTTCTTTCCACATTTTGTGATCATTCAGAAGAAGATGGAGATCTTGCAGTTCCACCAAAAGATGGACAAATCTTTATTCGAGGCGTGGAGCGGGTTCAAAGAGCTATTGAGGCGTTGTCACAACCATGGAGTTGACACCGAGGAGCAGACCCTTATATTCTACACGGGGATGAATGAAAGAACTGAAGAGTTGGTGGGCAATGCAATCGAAGGTTCTTTGATGAGCAAATCACCTAAAAAAACCCTCAACCTGTTCAAGATGGTCTTGCATACTCAACAATGGGCCAATCCAAGGAGACCTCAAGTGAGGGTAGTGGAGATGAAGGAAGATGACACCCTCAAGAAGGAGATCGTAAAGCTCAAGGGGGAGATGGAGAAACTGATATCTAATGCTTGTGTTTCTATTGTACATGTTTATCCCGTAGCCAATGTGTACTACATGAACCGAGGAGGTTATCATAATCAGTATAGGAAAAGGGGATACCAGCATTACCCACCAAGAGCTTATTCCAATTTCTCATATGCCAAACCTGAAGGTGCCGAACATGCTCCACAATGATTCGATGTACAAAATGGAGAGATTGTGGAGAAGAAGAAGGAGAGCCTCGACGAGGGGTTGTAAAATTTCATCAAGGCTTCCGACTATCGGGTTGGAAAGATAGAGCAAGAAGTGGCAGGGGTTAACACCATAGTGGACAGACATGGGAAGCATGTGCAGATAATCGAGACGCATGTCAGTCAGATTGCTACCTTACTTGGTACACAACACAAGCAAGGGAAGCTACCTAGCACCACCAAAGTGAACCCCAAGAACCAAAAGAAGTGCAAAACAATCAAACTGAGGTCTGAAACGAGCTACCAAGGTCCGAGGATGCCCCAAAATGAGTTTGGGGGAGAAGAGGAGGAAATTCCCGTAGGAATGCCCTCTGTTTCGACCAACACACCTGGTGTCCATCCACACAGAGGACAAGATAAGGCATACATATAAAGCAACGAAGAGGAACCGATCGATAGGAATTCAGTTGAAGTGTGAACCGACACCCCATATCAATCAACATAGTGGCCTGGTCAATACACCTGCAGCTCGACCGATACATAAGCTTCCCCAACTCAACAATTCAACTTCCAAAGCTACTTTAGCACCTCCGATTCTCTTTCCTCAATAGTTCGCCTAGCAGAAGGAGGATTCCAAGTTCTCGAGGTTTGTGGAGAATTTGAAGAAGGTAAGTATCAACTTACAATTGATCGAGGCCTCGAGAGAGATCTCGGGGTACATGGAGTATCTCCGAAAGGGGATGAGTGAAAAGAAACATTTTGTGGAGAATTCAACTGTGAAGTTTCATGAGCAGTGCAACCTACTCCTTCAGAAGAAGATTCCAATCAAGAGGAGTGATCCAGGGTGCTTCTTGATTCCAGTCAAGATTGGGGGGATCAAGTTCCAAAACATTTTGTGCGACATTGGTGCCAGCATCAATCTGATGCCCTACTCCATATACAAGCACCTCAACATCGGTGAGATGAGACCGAATACAATCATGCTGCAGATGGCAGACCGATTTGTGTCTCGCCCCAAAGGTATACTTGAGGATGTTCTCATTCGTGTGGGTCATCTAATCTTTCATGCAAATTTTGTAGTTTTGGATATGAAAGAGGATTTCAGCATGCCCCTGATCTTGGGACGAGAGTTCTTGGACATAAATGCTGCACCGATTCACTGTTGAGGAGGAGAAATCACACTCCGAGAAAACGATAAAAAGATCACATTCACGCTCGACAAAAGCCGGTAGTAATCCGAGTGCAACCAGATCACCTCTATAGAAGATTCTGAAGATGAAGTGGAGGAAACAGAGGAAGAAAACGAAGACCGAGCTGCCATTGAATGGGAGTGAGGGAATGGGATGACAAAATTTCCAAGTACACCATCTAACCCCGAGCTCACTCCTATCATTAAAGATCGGTTGGTCTACATAGTTGATGCTCGAGCAAGGCGAGTCCGCACCCATCCTCCATGGACTTAAGAAATTGAGGTACCGTCGAGCTTCAACATTAAGTAAGCACTTGTTGGGAGGTAACCCAATCTTTACTTGCTTTATTTCATTTTTCCTTTATTTTGTTTTTTCAATTTACTATTATTTGTGTTTATCATCGAAAAAAGGTTTCGAGGATCAACCTCTATATCGATTGATATGCCTGATGTCAATCAACACAAAGGTTACAATATAGCAACACTTTCGACCGAGGAAGGGGTCAACAGGAAGGTTCTGCGTCGATCGACACAGAGCGCCAGCAGCACCAAATGCTTCGTCGCGTAATGCCGATTCCTTCGTTTGATAAAAACGTTGATGCCTGAATTCAAATATCTGGTACAATTCTTCTTCTTGTCTGATTTTCAAACTTTTTCTACTCTTTGAGTTCAAAATAAGTTTGGGGCATGTGGACAGGAATTCGAACTTCTATCCTTTTTATTGCTTTCTATTATTTGCTTTATGTTATTTAAATTTACGCCTAGAAAAAATATGGATATAGTTTGAGGAAAACTATTGAGTTTTGAACCTATTTGAACAAAGTGTGAGTTTGGAATCGATTAAGGAGGAGTTTGATTCAATTTTGATTGTGGTTGATTACCTATAAATGTAGAATATCGCATGATAGGATTGAATTGAAAACTTACACTTGCATGATGTTTAAGTGGATTGAAATTAATTGTGAAAAAAAATTGAACCCAAGTGATATTTTGAGCCTTTATTTGTTCATGTGAGATTCACATGTATGTTTTTATTTCTCTAGAACTTGCTTCTGTTCTGTTTCGAGGTTGCATAGTGTACACAAGAAGAGAAAATGATTTTAGGCCACCTTTGTTAGCCAAATTATCCCAAATAGGGGTGTGCACGGTTTGGCCGAAACCGGCCGAACCGGCCAAACCAAATCAATTTGGTCGGTTTGGCTGGTTTGAGAAAAATGATTGGCCGGGTTAGTTTGAAAATTTTCAAACTGAATGATTTGGTTTGACCGATGGTTTGAAGGATGAAACTGGCCGTTTCGGCCGGACCGGCCGTATAAATAATATAATTTTAAATATAATAATGATAATAAAATATTATTTGATAGAAAGCTAAAATATCGATTATATTGATATATATGTCCAATGCTTATATTCTTTCGAATTGCAACCCTATAAATCAACTTATATTTCATTGTTTCTTGCAAATATAACATTATTTATTTATTACTTATGTCCTAATTATAATTAATAACAAGCAATATATATTTATATTAGTTTTATTTTGTGTATATTCTTTTATTAATATTTAATAATTAAATTGATATACAAATTTCATTGTTTGCAATATTATTAGTTGAATAATCTTCAAACCGTTTAAACCGGCCGAACCAAACCGTTTTAATATGGTTCGGCCGGTTTAGTTTGAAATAATTATTTGGCTGGTTTGGTTTGTAAAAATTTCAAACCGCACCTATTGGTTTGGTCCGTACTTTGCCCCTTAAACCGGCCAAACCGGACCGTGCACACCCCTAATCCCAAACACTGTCCCTTGTGATATTTAATCCATAGAATAGCCCCCTTGAGCCTGTTACTTTTTATTTCTTGGTCTATGAGTTAGGAAAGATTGTGGGATTGTCTTCTCTATGAGAGAGTGCAATAAATGAGGTGAATTATATCTAGTTTTGAAGATTTGGATGAAATTAGGATAATTATTGTGGGTGGATAAGGAATTTTTGAAATCGTGAAAAAATAAGGTTGGGCTCTAGATTGAAAGAATAACAAAAAAGAAGAAGAGGAAAGTGTGTTTGTTTATCCTTATAAGCTCATTCCAAAAATAAAAAAATATACATCAATTAGAAGAGCATAAAAGGATGTGAAAAAAAAGAGGAAAAGAGAAAAGAAAAAGAAAGAGCCTTGGTTTGTGTTGAATATATTAGGAGATGGGTGGATGATGATAGATAGTGGTTGGATTGTTGAGAGTCGCAAACTCAATTGATTTAGTCACTTGGTCATATTTCCCTACCTTTCTGATATGTGCGTAATTTGCATTACTTTTGGGGTTTGAATTGAATGGATTTATGAGAATTAAGTGCACAAATCACACACATATCTCTTCTTTTCATTGATTTTCCTTCACTTGGTGTTCGTGAGTTGTTTTGAGTGTACAGGGCATGAAAAGTGTTTGAAATTCGAGTTTTAGAGCTAAATTGAGGCTTTGGCCGAAGCAAATCCCGCTCTGGATGCATATGTCCTGTTAGGGACAGGAAAACACAAAATTTACCAAAAATTCGAGGCTGGTCCCGTTCGGGACCGAGGCTCGGGAGGCAGCTGTGGCGTTCGGGATATGTCATTTTGGCGTGAATTCAAGGAGATGGAGATGAGAGGCCGTAGCCAATCCCGCTCGGGATGGAACCATCCCGTTCGGGATGGGTCGGGACCTTCGAGTTCTTCCTTTGATCCATTCCGCACGGGATGGATAATTGCAAAGGGTGATTCCGTTCGGGATCCATCTGTTGGGCTGCGGATTTCTGAACTATAAAAGGCCAAGGAATGGAACAGATTAGGGGTTCGACTTTTGCAAACCCTAGAGGGACGAAGGCACGAGTTAGAGGCTATTTTCACTTCTCAAGGCTGGAAATTGAAGGTGGAAGGAAGGATTCGAAGCTGGTTTTGAAGATTCATCATTAAAATCCTAAGCTTTCTTGTTCTCCTTTCTCTTCCATGTTTTACTTTGGGATTGTGACGATTTTCATTGTAATTATGCGTAGCTAAACTCATTGTTGAGGATTTGGATGTGATTGGGATTGATTTGAATATTGTTTGGATTTGAGTAATTGAATTTTCAAGGGTTTGATTATTATTGTGAGTTTGAATTTGTGTTCCTTTCATGATTGATCACCATGTGTTGGAAAGTATGCCTCAATGAACTAACTTGATAGGTTTGTGAATTAGAGGGGATTGCAATAATAATTAGGTGTTGTTTCACTTAGAAGATGGGTGAATTGATATCTAGGTCATTGTGTTTGTTGGTCCCGAATTATCAGGGTATAACTTGGCAGCGGAAAATGTGTTAGTTCGTTTCTTGCGCTCTGCTGGTTACTCAGCTGACTGGGACCTTGTCAGCTGGTAAGTCAACTGGCACTCTGAGTACTCAGCTGATTGGCGACTGGCTTGTCAGCTGGTAGCTCAAGACTTAGAATATTTTAGGCCTTGTTTGCACAGTTATATCAGTTTTCAGATATACACCAGCACTTGGGTGCTGGGTTTTAAATCAGTATGAAATGCAGAAAGCTGATAAAAGACAAAGGATTTATAGTGGTTCGATCAACTGATCTACGTCCACTCTCCAGTCGTAGCACTGGAAATTTCACTAAGAGTAATCGGGTACAAGCGTCCTACGATCTATCTCTAGCTGGTGAATGCCTCGTCCACCAGTTCACTAGATCAACCGCTCCCGGCCTTGTCCTTCTTCAACTCTGATCAGCTGTTGGAGTGCGAGCACGTCACTTCAACCTCCTTAGCTGACTGCGTGGGTGTTTAGTTCTCCCAAGAACGTGTCTTCTCAATAAGGCAAAAAGCCCGTAATAACTCAGGTGCTGGCTGGCACAAGAGCTGCTGTGAACTTCCTCGGAAGAGAAAGAACACCAAAGAGATCAATAACTTACAAGCTGGAAGCTTGAAGTCTCGTGTTTGAATAAATCAACACACGGATAGCCTTTAGAAAGGCCTCGAAAGAGTTGCTTGCTTGCAATAAAGTTTCTGACTTTCGGTAGTTGAGCGAGAGAAGAAGTATTGAATGTTGATGGATCCCAGGTATTTATAGATGCGGGATCCCATTCAAACTTCTAGCCGTTTGGACTCATCCGGAAAAGGTCTCTGTCCTCGCATGTCCTTCTGACGGCGGCAGGTAGGAATTTCTGGAAAGTGCCATGCTTTTGTCCACTTTATCTGACATTGATCTCTTTATGTCAGAACGACACTATTCGTCAGTACGAGGAATCGGAACTGGTGTCTTGAACTGATAGACTTTAAGGTATCCTCCCTTAAAGTCATGCTTTGTCAGTTTATTCCTCAGACGAATCTTCTTTTTGTCTCTAAGACTCTGGGAGAGTGAATCTTGAATTCTGCTGGTAACATCCGACTGGTAGAACATGCTGGTGATCTTGGTGCTGGCAGTCTCTGCTGGTGACTTTGCGCTGGCACAATCTAAGTCTACCAATATGTCTGATGTTAACTCTTGGAATCTCCCATGACTGGTGGCTTCACCGCTGGTGAACAGTGTCAGTGAGAACACCTATTCTGCTGATAAGGTTTGTCAGCTCCCTGCTGATAAAAACCTTCCCAACTGGTGAACAGTAGCCAGTCATTAGCTATTCTCATGCTGATGAACAGTGTCAGCACGAGTCTTGTCAGTCGCTTGCTGGTGAGACTTTTCTCAACTGGTAAGTACATCTCATGCTGGTGAACAGTAGCCAGCATGAGTCTTGATCAGCTGCGACTTACAACTCAAAAGACCTAAACAGGACTTTACATTTGAGATCTAGAGCTATCTAGAGACAACTGACGCTGGTAGGACTTAGGATTTGATCCACCAAAACACCAAACTAGAATCTAAACAAGTAGCTACTGGGGAGAGGAAACTTAGCCAAATTTCCCAACAGGCTAAGTTTCCCAACAGTGTTCTTGAGCTTTTGGGAGTTAACTGAAATCAACATACCTAGACTTAGGTTGAGATTGAAGTTAATCGACAGTTATTGCACCGGTACTAAGGGTTTTAACTAGATTTCGATGAACCGACCCAAACTATCGATTGAAATTGGTTAGTAAAGTTAGCAAATCCAAGCATATTCATAATTTACCCCAATCCATCCTATATTCCTCAACTACTCTCTCTTTGGTAATCTTAAGTCAGTTATTTAGCATTCTAATTAATTAATTGCATTAATCGTAGAATTTAAGTAGTTTAAAATTGATCTTTCAAACCATTTTATCGCGTCTAGATATTGAGTTCCAAAATCAGTCCCTTTTACTTAAACAACGGGCGAATTGAGTCTTCGTGTTCAATAATTTTTACTTGATAAAAAAATACTGCATCAAGTTTTGGCGCCGTTGCCGGGGGCTCAAGTTGTTGGTCCTTGTTTGATATTAGGGGATTTACGAGCTTGGTAGTCTAGATTTATTATATAGTTACTTAATTCTAGTTCTTGTTGGTGCATTTGGTGCATGATTACAAGGGCTAAGGCAAAGAAAATACAAGAACAGGCAGCACAGGTAGTAGTGAAAGAAGACATGGCTGAGGAGGATCAGAGGAATGATAGACAACTGATCGAGAATCTGCAAAGGCAGCTGGAAGAAGTCCGAGCCCAAGTTAACAATAACGCGGAGGAAAGGGAGCGTAGAGAAGAGAGGAGAAATCCTCTTCAAAATCTGTTCCGACCTTCGATGGGAGAATCTACTGATGGATTCAATCTGCGGACTGACGCTACTCATTTCGAGATCACACCACAGCTTGCTCAGATGGTACAGAAGAATCAATTCGGAGGGAAACCTAATGAAGATCCGAACAATCATATCACGCAGTTCCTGGAGGTGGCAGACATGATAAGGATTAACCAGGTCCCCCAGGAGCAAATCAGGATGTACTTGTTTTCCTTCTCCTTGAAGGACGAAGCTAAGTCGTGGTTGATTGGATTGAAGAAGAATGAGATAAGAACATGGGCAGATCTGAAGGAGAAGTTTTTGTTGAAGTATTTCCCACCAGGGCTGACACTGAAAAGGAAGGCAGAAATTCAGGCATTCAGCCAGCAATATGATGAGCCGCTGTATGAGGCATGAGACAGGTTACGAGAAATGCTGAGGAAATGTCCAAAACATGGGATGTCTGATGCAGAGATCATTTGCCTCTTTTATGCTGGAGTGGATAATGACACACAACTTCGACTGGATAATATTGGTGGAGGAGATTTCCTTGATCTAGAGGAAGATGAGGCCATGAGGGCAATTGAAAAGCTGGTCGAAAACAGTTACAAGTGGCCGAAAGAAAGAAGGGACTACAGAGTGGTGAAGAGTGTCGCTGCTACGAGGGATCAGGAAGAGATGAAAGAAAAAATGGCTTCTTTGGAAACAAAGATGGATCTTCTTCTTCTGGACAGAACCCAACAACAACAGCAGCACATGGGGAGTTCCTCAAGGGGAGGAACTCAGATCCCAAATCAATACAGTGAGATGGGACAATTGGAAGCCCAATCAGCTGATGATGTGAACTACATTGGTAGAGGAAATTATGGGAACTACCGAAGGCCATACTATAAGAATGATAACCCTCCATATCATCCCAATAATCGATTCCACCCGAATCTATCTTATGGGAATCCGAATAATGCTATGAATCCACCTCCTGGATTTGAGCAGTGAGGAGAAGGATCGCATCAAGGGAATGGGGGTGATAATCCGAGGAGGCTGTATGGGCACCAGGACAGAAGAGGACAAAGTTCGAGAGAAGAGGAGCTTGAGAAAAGATTTGATAAATACGACAGTATGATGACAGAAATGCAGAATCAGATCTCTACAATTGCTAAGCATGTGAGCGGGAGCCATAAGCAGGGGCAGTTTCCCAGTGACATTGAAGCCAACCCGAAGAAGAACTGCAGTGCTATAACCACAAGAAGTGGTAGGGCATATGATGGGCCCAGTAACCCCACGGTGGATGAGGATAAACAAGAGCACCCGGATAAGAGTTCAGAAGAAGAGGAGGTTGAACCAGAAGTGACTCCCCAGCTAGTCAAAACACAAAAGGGGAGCACATCTGGGGAAATTACCAAAGGGAGCAACATACCATTTCCTCAAAGACTTGCGAAGAATAAGATGAGCAAGCAGTTCGTAAGATTTCTAGATCATTTGAGGAAGGTGCAGATTAATTTGCCGTTGCTGGAGGTTTTGCAAGATATTCCAGGGTATGCCAAATTCCTGAAGGAATCAGTAGCTCAACGAAAGAAATTCGGAGAGTTTGAGACTGTAAATTTATTTGAGGAGTGCAGCGCAGTGATTCAGAAAAAGATGCCTATAAAGAGGCAAGATCCGGGGAGCTTCACTATCCCTTGTGTAATTGGTGGATTGGAGATTGGCCATGCATTGTGCGATTCTGGTGCAAGCATTAATCTGATGCCGCTGACCATCTTCAACAGACTGCAGATTGGGGAGATTAAACCAACCACCATTACTCTCCAAATGGCAGATCGTTCTCTCTCAAACCCAAAAGGGATCGTAGAGGATGTTCTGGTACAAGTAAAGGAGTTTATATTCCCTGCGGATTTTGTGGTGCTGGATATGGAGGAAGACAAGAATGTGCCTTTAATTCTTGGGAGACCATTTTTACTACTGGAGGAGCTCTGATTGATGTGAGGGATAGAGAGCTAACATTCCGGTTCAATGACCAGAGGGTCACATTCTCAATTTCGGATGCAATGAAGAAGCACGAGGACAGGTATGATGAGTGCAACAATATTGAGGTAATACCTCTCCCTTTATCCTTTGGTTATGAGAAGAAAGATGCTTTGGAAGAAGTTATTCATGATTCTCTGCACTCTAACCTCGATCTTGATGAGTTGTATGAGGCCTGTGATGAGTTGTCAGAGATGGTGAATGCACTGGAGGATGCACCCGAGGTCAGGCCAAAGCAAGATGTGAAGTTTCTGGAGTTGAGGACCAAGGAGGAAGAGCTAGAGGCGAAATTGAAGAAGGAACAGAGAAAGAACGAAGCCCCTGTGGTGGAGTTTAAAGAACTGCCAGATAGCCTCAGATATGTCTTCCTAGGGGAGAAGGACACCTATCCAGTGATTGTGAATTCAGCGTTGTCAGAAACGGAAGTTGAAAAGCTGAAGAGAGTCTTGAGGATGCACAGAGCAGCGATAGGGTGGCAGATTTCCGACATAAGGGGGATCAGCCTGTCTATTGTGATGCATAAAATCATTCTGGAAGAAGGAAGCAAGCTAAAAAGACAACCTCAGAGAAGACTGAATCCGAAGATGCAGGAGGTTGTGAAGAAGGAGGTGATGAAGCTGCTAGATAATAACATCATATACGCTCCGAGTGATAGTGAGTGGGTCATCCCAACTCACATGATTCTGAAGAAAGGGGGATTCGAGAAAGTCATCAAGCCCGGAGGAGAGGAAGTGATTGAGAGATCGACTACAGGATGGCGTTTCTGCATTGATTACAGGGCCTTAAATAATGCAACTCGTAAGGATCATTTTCCTTTGCCATTTATTGATCAAATGCTTGACCGCCTTGTAGGAAAATCTCACTATTGCTTATTGGATGGATACTCCGGATACAATCAAATTGTGGTGGCGCCTGAAGACCAACACAAGACAGCCTTCACTTGTCCCTACGGGATTTTTGCTTATAGGAGGATGCCCTTTGGGCTGTGCAATGCGCCAACAACTTTTCAAAGGTGTATGATGTCCATATTTCATGGTTTGATTGAAAATATTATGGAAGTTTTTATGGACGATTTCTCTGTGTTTGGTTTGTCTTTTGATGATTGCTTGGTTAACTTGAAAACTGTGTTGCAAAGATGTGAAGAGACTAACTTAGTACTGAACTGGAAAAAGTGTCATTTTATGGTTAGAGAAGGGATTGTGTTAGGGCATAAGGTCTCTAGTAGGGGAATAGAGGTTGATAAGGTCTCAGAAAATGGGGACTATAACCCGAAGGGATGAGATGCCTCAAAAGATTTTTATCGAGGTTGATATATTTGATGTGTGGGGCATCGACTTTATGGGTCCTTTTACATCCTTGTTTGGGTTTAGATATATTCTCCTTGGTGTGGACTATGTGTCTCGATGGGTTGAGGCCATACCCACTGTTACTAATGATTCTCAAGTGGTGCTTAAGTTTTTGCAGGCATTAGTTGCTCGATTCGGTATTCCCAGATCCTTGGTGAGTGATGGGGGCAGTCACTTCTGCAACAAACTCATGGATAAACTGCTGGCGAGATATGGAGTGCGACAAAGAGTAACAACAGCTTATCGTCCACAAGCCAATGGACAAGCTGAACTGGCTAATCGAGAGATCAAGCAGGTGCTGGAGAAGACGGTGGTGAGTCGGAAGGACTGGAGCAAGCGACTCGATGAGGCTTCGTGGGCCTACCGGACAGCCTTCAAGACACCAATCGGCATGTCCCCATACCAACTAGTTTATGGCAAATCTTGCCATCTTCCGGTTGAAGTTGAGCATAAGGCGTTCTGGGCCATCAAGACGTTAAATCTGGATTTTCTGAAAGCTCAAGGGGATCGAGTGCAGAAGCTTAATGAACTAGAAGAGTGGAGACACGAGGCATACGAGAGCACGAAGCTGTGCAAAGAGAGAGCCAAACGGTTTCACGACCGGCAGATTCGAGTGAAGAAATTTTACAAAGGTGATATGGTTCTTTACTTTAATTCTCGCTTGAAATTGTTTCCAGGTAAATTCCGTTCTCGTTGGATAGAACCATACAAGGTGCGAGAAGTGTTCGAGAATGGGACTCTGGACTGGGAGACTGAGGATGGCCACCACTTCAAGGTAAACAGGCACCAAGTTAAACGATTTCACACTTCCGAGCAACCTCGGACTGTGAATGAAATTTCGCTTGCATGACGGTAAGTAGGTGAGTTCGTCGAGCTTCCGACGTTAACTACAGCGCTTCTTGGGAGGCAACCCAAGTTCGAATTGTTTGTCGTGTGCTCTTTAGATTAGAATCGCATATGTTTTTAATATTATTTCGCATTATATTAAGTTTGGGGGATAACTATGTTGTTGGAAGTTGATTGGAATGATACAGGGATGGAAATACTTCATTTTAAGGGAAGAATTACGTGTAGGGACGTAACAAATACCGAGCAGGACCTCTTTGTTCTGTTCGGGATGCAAAAAATGCAAAATAGAGTTCCCAGCCGAGACAGATTCCGAGCAGAATCCACATGTCCCGCTCGGGACTCATAACTTTTGATGTATCCCGAGCGGGAGCCTCTCATTCCGCTCGGGATGGAATTTTTGGAGAAATTGGGAATCACCGTAGAGTGTCCCGAATGGGATCCTTCCGTCCCGTTCGGGACCGGTCTGGTTCTTGCTGCGAAATCGGGCCAGTTCAGATGTCCCGAGCGGGATAGGGCTGTGTGCTCGGGACCG
This sequence comes from Plectranthus barbatus, assembly GCA_026898455.1. Classification (NCBI taxonomy): domain Eukaryota; kingdom Viridiplantae; phylum Streptophyta; class Magnoliopsida; order Lamiales; family Lamiaceae; genus Plectranthus; species Plectranthus barbatus. The sequence goes on along the minus strand of JAPKLW010000022.1, from coordinate 242,082 downwards.
GTCGCGCGCCTATATATATAGGCCGCGCGGAATCAATTGTGTTCACTTTTTTTTCTCTCCCGAACGGTACTCTTCTTCCCCCCTTGTTTTTCCTTCGATTTTCCGGCGATTCTAAGGTAATTTCTACCCCTCGTTCACGTTTATTTATTGTCTGCATTGAATTGTTGAAGTTTTATTGGATAATTTGGGGGATTTGTGGTGTTTGAAGTTCTAACCTAGGGTTTAGGAGTTATGCACGTTAGGTGTTCGATAGAATGTCCCAATGCATGTCTGATGTTTAAGGTATATAATTGTTGCGATTTTTGGGCATATTTCTTGATTTTAAATGTGATTCTTGATGAATTCTAGAGAAATTGGGGATTGTTGAAACTATTTGCACTATGGGGGTTTTTATTTGATTTGTTAAGTTGGAATGTACTCATGTGAGTGATAGGTTGTTCATTTTGCAATAATGATTCCTTATGAACATGATTTATGGTAAATTTTGGGGTGTTTACAAGTATGGTTATACATGGATGAGTTTGAAATTGATTTCTGATTGAATTTTTTTTGCAGAAAATATGGCACCCAGGCGCCCGGCTGGTTTCACTGAAGCCGAGTACAAAGCATTCAAAACACTGAGCAAATGTGTAGTGCACGGTTCAAAGTACCCCTGCCCAGTGACGATGACTGCATTGGGCATCAAAGATGACGTCGAGGCTCTGTTAAAGAACATTGGTTGGGAAGCCCTACTTACGAAGAAGTGGCCAGCGATGGAAGAACAGACTAAGGAGTTCTTGGCGTCCGCTTCTGTGCGAAAGAGCTCGGGAAACTGGCTGAGCCATCTATCTTTTAAGATGGGGGGAACCCGCTATACTTTGGAGCGCAAGGAATTAGATGCGATTTATGGGTGCGACGAGGAGGCAAGATACGTCCCTGATGAGTTCAACCCCAAGGATTGCTGGCAGATGCTCTCCGGCGAGACTGTTCTGGGCACATTGAGAATGAAGCTGGCTAAGGCTTCCCTTATTCGGAACCCGATTCTGCGGTACATCCACAAGACGGTGGCGAACTCGGTCTCTGGTCGCCATGAGACCAACAATGTCATTATGTCGGAGCTCTTTATGCTCCATTTCCTGCTTGCTGGAGCTCCCTTCTCCATGGCTGCTGTGGCTATGGACAACTGGAGCCGACCTCCCACTCGCTCCAACATCTATTGTGGAGGTCTGATTACTCCGATCCTCGATCATTTCCAAATCCCCAGGGAGGGCACGGAGGTGCCACCATCTGTGGTGGACCTCCCGGTACTTACGTTGGACAAGTACATATCCGCCGTCCGGGAGAATGCTTTTCTGTATAAGTTGGTGGGCGACGCCTGGTTTATGTTGCCAAATACTGCTGCTACCTCGATCATCGCTCCTAACTCTGAGGCGAATTTGTTGATGGAGTCTCCCGAGCACAGAGCTCGATGGTTCCGGAAGAGGCGTGATGGTACCTATGGGTTATATGAGCACAATGCTCCGGCCCAGGAGGATGACGATGATGAGTCCACCGACAAGGAGGAGCCACAGCATGAGCAGGGGACCGGGATGTCCTCAGCTAGAGGTCGTCACGCATGGCAGACCGAGATGCTAGAGATGATGCAGGGCATGTCATCCTCGATGGCTGGACTGGATTTGAGAATGGCAGGGTTGAGCACGGAGATGACGGGATTGAGGGCTGATATGGGAGCCCAGAGGATGTGGATAGAGCAGAGGTTCACTGGGGTGAACGACAGATTGTCCAGCGTAGAGACGGAGCTACATGATTTGATCGACCGGTTCCCATCCTACTATCAGAGGCGCAGGCGGAACTTTGTTGCTCCGGGAGGTTCTCAGCAGTGATTGCCGCCCTTTCCGTCTTTTCAAACTTAGTTTCTTCGAACTAAGTTTGGGGGGTTGGACGGACGGACGCCGATTTCCCCTCTTATCCCTATCCCTTACTTGTTATGTTTTGTTGAACTGATTTACTTGCTTTCTTAGTTATACTGAATTTGGTTAGGATTTAATTGATGGAGTAATTTGATTTGGTTGTAAAATGATTAATCTTTGTCTGATAAAGATTATGATGTTTGGAAACTCCTGGATTTTGTGTTGTTATGGTGATGTTACAGGTGGATTGAGCGGTAACAAGCGGAACCATGCCGAAATTCTTGTGTTTTCTACCTGGTAACTGTCGAAAGTAGGGTACACTCATTCTGATCTAAATCTAACACTTTGTATGAATTGAAAGATTGGTTCTGAATTTGAGTGCTTGCAAGTGAGGTGTGCTTGATTGTGATAACTTAGGCTTAAGATTGAATTCTTGACAAGGCACGAACATGATTTGAATCGTTTGAGCTCATGATAGGGCGGAATAACTTGAAATTGATGCATGCGTTTGGTTGAACAAATTTGGCATTTGACGTCATGTTATATTAATGCTTAGAACTCAACAACTTTAACTTGTGAGGTTTGAGCCCAATGAGTCCATTTGATCTCATTTTTGATTTATTGTGAGAGGCAAGCACAAGCGGAATGAGTAGAGTCTGTCAATGCCACGTAGTTTAACATGTACATTGAACTAGAAAATGATCTTAGGCCATTCCTTCTTAGTACCTACCTTTGATATTATTGGAGTATAAGGTGGAAACATAATTGCCCTAACCATTGTTTCGGAGCAACTTTGAGCCTTGAATTCTTTCATGTGTGTTTAGGAACAAGTTGTGGTTTGGGATGAGTTGAGATGAGAAGAAGTGAGTGCTTGAATTGAATTCTCGGAGTGAGTGAAATGATGATTGAAAAAAAAAAGAGAGAAAGAAAATAAAATGATTGGAAGAAGGTTGAATGTATGTTCAGAAAAAAAAAGAGAGAGAGTGAGAACTCATCAGGTTGTAGAAAAGAAGTTTGTACGTATTTGTTGAAGGGTTGATAGGTTGAATGTTGAGAAAAGTGGTTGGATGAATGAGTCACTTTTTCCTAAAACACCCTACCTGTTAGTAAGCCATAAAAGTCCTATTTGATTCTAGAACGATGTTTCAATGTGAACAAATGTGGTAGAGATGAACGATATGAATGAGACTTGTGTACTTGTGCTTGAGTGAAAGAAAGAAAAATTTTACCTTATACAGTTGAGTGTGAGTGTTACTCCTTATATGACCACATGCCGGTAAGGTTGAGTTCTTTGCATTAATCTAAACATGGTAGATAATGAAAACTTTGTGAGATTGAAGTATGCATTGATAGATAGCGGTGAGCTGTGAAGCATTGCACCAAGCGAATGAAAATCTAGTTTTTGTTTTTGATTGAGGACAATCAAAGGTTTAAGTTTGAGGGGTTTGATATGTGCGTAATTTGCATTACTTTTGGGGTTTGAATTGAATGGATTTATGAGAATTAATTGCACAAATCACACACATATCTCTTCTTTTCATTGATTTTCCTTCACTTGGTGTTCGTGAGTTGTTTTGAGTGTACAGGGCATGAAAAGTGTTTGAAATTCGAGTATTAGAGCTAAATTGAGGCTTTGGCCGAAACAAATCCCGCTCTGGATGCATATGTCCCGTTAGGGACAGGAAAACACGAAATTTACCGAAAATTCGAGGTTGGTCCCGTTCGGGACCGAGGCTCGGGAGGCAGCTGTGGCGTTCGGGATATGTCATTTTGGCGTGAATTCAAGGAGATGGAGATGAGAGGCCGTAGCCAATCCCGCTCGGGATGGAACCGTCCCGTTCGGGATGGGTCGGGACCTTCGGGTTCTTCCTTTGATCCATTCCGCGCGGGATGGATAATTGCAAAGGGTGATTCCGTTCGGGATCCATCTGTTGGGCTGCGGATTTCTGAACTATAAAAGGCCAAGGAATGGAACAGATTAGGGGTTCGACTTTTGCAAACCCTAGAGGGACGAATGCACGAGTTAGAGGCTATTTTCACTTCTCAAGGCTGGAAATTGAAGGTGGAAGGAAGAATTCGAAGCTGGTTTTGAAGATTCATCATTAAAATCCTAAGCTTTCTTGTTCTCCTTTCTCTTCCATGTTTTACTTTGGGATTGTGACGATTTTCATTGTAATTATGCGTAGCTAAACTCATTGTTGAGGATTTGGATGTGATTGGGATTGATTTGAATATTGTTTGGATTTGAGTAATTGAATTTTCAAGGGTTTGATTATTATTGTGAGTTTGAATTTGTGTTCCTTTCATGATTGATCACCATGTGTTGGAAAGTATGCCTCAATGAACTAACTTGATCGGTTTGTGAATTAGAGGGGATTACAATAATAATTAGGTGTTGTTTCACTTAGAAGATGGGTGAATTGATATCTAGGTCATTGTGTTCTTGAGCTTTTGGGAGTTAACTGAAATCAACATACCTAGACTTAGGTTGAGATTGAAGTTAATCGACAGTTATTGCACCGGTACTAAGGGTTTTAACTAGATTTCGATGAACCGACCCAAACTATCGATTGAAATTGGTTAGTAAAGTTAGCAAATCCAAGCATATTCATAATTTACCCCAATCCATCCTATATTCCTCAACTACTCTCTCTTTGGTAATCTTAAGTCAGTTATTTAGCATTCTAATTAATTAATTGCATTAATCGTAGAATTTAAGTATTTTAAAATTGATCTTTCAAACCATTTTATCGCGTCTAGATATTGAGTTCCAAAATCAGTCCCTTTTACTTAAACAACGGGCGAATTGAGTCTTCGTGTTCGATAATTTTTACTTGATAAAAAAATACTGCATCACTTTCACAAAAAGTCTACATTATAACCAATTGAAAAGTCCTTTCTGATTAATGAATTGTGTGCACATTTGAGCAGTAGAGATTCTAGAAATTTTGCAAGCCTATGGTAGAAATTTCTTCATACATGTTATGAGTGATTTCATTGAAAACCTAAACACTTTTGTGAATGAGCGAAACACTTTCTTGTGAGTCTTCCACAGTTGATGAATATCTTATCTCTTTCAAATTGCGTGTGTGATGTGGATTTTTGATTCCTGAATGTGATGAATCTTATGAGGCATTGCACTTTCAACTGCATGAGATTTCTTTTATTTCTTTTCTTTTGATTGAGGACAATTAAGCATTCAAGTTTTGGGGGTTTGATAAGCTCAAATTTACACTCACTTATCCATGTTTTTCTCCTTTGTTTTAGTACAATGAGGTTTAGTTATTAGTTATTTTCGTGCATGAGTACATTATAGACGATGTTATGCTTGCTATGCTAAGTTTTGTAGGTTTTTGAGGCTAAAAGTGATTAGAAGATAAAAGGAGCCGAGTATGGAAATGTTGCTGCTTTGATTGACACACGAGAAGTCGACCGAGTTGGGAGATGTGCCAAAAACCAGAAGCTTGACCTCTGTGTCGATCCATAGGGAGAATGTCGATCAACACAGAGGTTGGATGTCGATTGGGAGTAGCTGCAGAAGAGAAGCTCGACATTGGTGGTCCATGTCGATTGACACGTATCGTGTCAATCGACATGAAGGCCAAACAAAGATCGGATGACAAGGAAATATAAAGTGATCGACACATTGCACTCATGTCGATCGACAGACTCCCTGTTGATCGACAGCAAGGTCGGGAAAGCAAGATTAGCTAAATTTAAATATTTTTAATATTTCAACATAATTCCTTTTTTAGATGTATTCGCTCCTCTATAATACTATTCATATAGGGCTCCAAAATTATCATTATTAACACTTAAAATTTATTCAACATTGGAGTTTTTGCAGACTTTCAAGTTTCCTATTGTCCTTGTAAGGTATTTTATGAAATTTAAAAAAATGTTTTCTTTGTTTCGAAATATGATTAGTGGCTAGAGACCCTAGCAGATTCAAGGGTTTTGATAATCTTTTTTATTAATGTTTAATTGATTCCACTCGTAAAGTCTGGTTCAATTCTTAGGATTTAATTAATCGAATCTAGATTTAAAGAAGGATCGAGAGATGAATTTGAATCGAGATTTGTAGTTATTAATTGAAGGACCGAAATGTTAAATTAGTAATAGGAAGAGATAATTGGATGCATTTGTTTTATGTCTTAAAAAGAAGGGTCAAACTGTAGGTTTAAATTAGATTACTATCGGGATTGATTAATATTGTATTCTTAAGGTTTAAATTGGATAACCATCGAGATTGACTCATATTAGTAATCTAGGTTTAAATTGCCAAACATGGAATTTAATCCATTGAAATCTAATTATTTCCCTTCGCTGAGTAGATGAAATTTGCATGTTGATGAATTGATTATCTGTCCTGGAATCTTTATCTTTACATATTGCTTTCAAAACCCTATATTTTTCTGCATTGTCATCTTTAAATTCTAAACCAAATCCTATTTTCAATTTACTCAAACAACTATGATTTGGAAACTATGGCTAGTACATGAAATAGTCTCGTTATACAGTCTCTGTGGGTTCGACTACCTTAGGGTACATTTATAAATTTATTTGGCAACAGTATTGAAATTAACCTGAGCCGTGTCAGTAGTTGGTACTGTACTCGATGGTCCCATGCCTTGCATTGATGGCAGTGTTGGTAGTCCCTCATCGGTTCTAGGTGAATCTACTAGTACACTGGGTTTTCCTGACTGAATCGCTTCATCTACAAGCTCGTGGATATTAATTTCACTCTTGGATTTTTGGTTTCTTACATATTCATCCTCCAAGAATCTTGCATTGTTATTGACAACCACCTTTTGATTCTCAGGACAATAAAAGTAACCACCTTTCATTTGCCTAGGATGTCTTACAAACAACATTAGCTTACACCTACTTTCTAACTTATTAGGTTCCTTAGTCAGCATATACGCTGGATGACCGCAAACCCTCATTCTGGTTAAATTGGGCTTTCACCAACACCAGAGCTCCAGAGGCATTTTCAGAACTGATTTAGAAGGTACCAGGTTAAGCAAATAAACCGTTGTTTCCAAAGCATATCCACAAAACAAAATTGGCAAGCTTGTGTAACTCGTCATTGACCTAACCATTTCCAAAAGAGTTCTATTTCTTCTCCCTGCCACACCATTTTGTTTTAGGGTTCCTGGTGCGGTCCACTATGATGTAATCCCATTGTTTGACAAGTACTGCAAGAACTCGTGCTGAGGTATTCACCACCACAATTCGATCGTAATGTCTTGATATTCTTACCTAGCTTCTTCTCTACTTGTGACTTGAATTCTTTGAATTCTTCAAAGCATTCAGACTTGTAGCGTAGCAAATAGACATATCCAAACCTTGAGTAATCGTCAATAAAAGTAACAAAATACTCATAACCTCCACGAGCTTGCGTGGAAATTGGTCCACATAAGTCAGAGTGGATCAATTCTAACACATCTTCTGCTCGAGACTGACTTGCCTAAAAGGTTCTGATAATCATCTTTTCCTCTATACAAGATTCACAAACTTGATGAGGTACCACTTGGAATGAATCCAAAAGACCATCATTCGCCAGTCTCTTGATCTTATTTAGACTGATGTGACCTAGTCTCTGATGGATTTATATACTGAAAGCATTATGATTGGTATATTATGTACAAGGTTTATTGGTTAATATACTTGTAATCATATTTGTTGTATGTTCATCTCCTGTCTGAATTAACAAACATGTGTCACAAACACAATTATCCTCTTATCTCGTCGATAGGGAGATCATACGGTGTGTAGGAGATCACGGAAGATCGTATGGATCGTTTGACCTAGCGAGATATAAATAGTCATCACAGCTGAGACAGTTCAAGGATAAACTGTCGGTGTAGGCTGCAGCATATGCGGATAAACATCTTATCTTGGATGTCTTGGTATGCTGGTGTGGGGCACACATTGATGAGGACCTAAGTCGAGATCGATTCTTTTATCTGACATTAAAAGAATCTAGATCTTTATGACTCGATGGAATCTTAAACCTATATGAGGATACAGAAGTATACAAATATTGTATATCACTTTGAGTTGTAGAGAGGGTTCTAGTTGAACCTGTACTTCTGCAGTCTTGGGTGATATCAATTTGTGTATGACTGTCTGGTATCTGAACTAGGTAACCACATCCAGTATAGGATGGTGACATTCCCTGAACAGCTCAAAAGGTTCGTTATGCTAAAGTCCTGCAGGCTGATTAAGTTCAAGCATAAGTGAAAAAGGTTTGAGTGGATTGATTCAGGAATTAAAGATGTTAATTAATTAAATAGCTTGTCAGAGCTTAAATTAATTAACGAATGTCTGTAACCTTAAATGTGGGGATAAACCGAGTCCAATGCAACCCGTTCCTCAAAACGTGGTAGCAAATAGGTAGGATAATATTGATTCTCTGGTGGCATGAATCAATATTAATTAATTAATTATATTCTAGGTTGAATATGGGAATTAATTAATTGATAGGCCTTATTTGCTATTTGCATTCTGGTCCCTGGTCTGGCCCATGATAACTCAAGCCCAATAGAAGCCAAGAATTTCCTATAAATAGGCCTCAGTACCTCAGAACTCAAAACACCTACAACTCATAAGATCACAAGTTGCACACAGCAAACCAGAGCATTGGGAGCTGTGGTGATCGATTGAGTTTGAGATACGAGGAGAAAATTCTGCTTCTCAACCGGGCAAGGGATCTGATAGATAATCTTCACCAGATTTTCAGATCGAGTTGGGATACAGATCAGAAGATCAGATCAGGAGTATTCTTCTTCTTCTCTCTCATCTTATTTTCGAAAATATTTATTTATTTTCTTTAGATTAATTTCCTCAATCTGTTAGGAAATTAAATCTTGGTGCGTGGGAAAGATTAAAAGGCATCTCCGCGCACGCGTTCTTCATCGTTCATCAATCCAGGTATTCTGCATAACCTTCTTATGCATAATAATATAGGAGCATGCTAGGATTGTTCATAGGCATAGCAATTTATTTTTGATATTCCAATTAACGATCCTTGGCAAACGGACTTCGTGATTCAGTTCACGAATCCCTTCAGTCTCAAGTGTAGGAATTGAGTCTACAATAGGCAATGTGAATCACCATTTATTTCTTAACCCCAAATTCGATTTATGGATATCAAAATAAAATCTATGACAAATAGTAAATGCCCTATGCATGCTCCTATTTAATTTAATGTGTTGATTCAAGGAATACCTCAACTCTTGAAGATTGAATAGCGACGGTAGATGGTTGATGGTGTTCCTAGTGAGGACGAGCTACCGGATTGAAAGTGCACTGGAGGAACTTGATTTCTCCTTTTCGTCTCTACTGCAGTCAGCCACCCACTCTCTCTCTACGGTTTCAGTTTGGTGAGACTGTAAACATATGTCGGAAGTGAGAGAACTGATCTATTTATATAGATCTGGAGAATGGGCTATTATGGTTTAATAAACCCTAATGGGCTCTGAGCATTGTTGGGCCAGACCAGGGATCAAATGCAAATATTGAAGTGGGCTTACCCCTTTAATAAACATTAATTTATGTCACCAGAGAATTAATGCTGACCTACCCCTTTATTACCACATTATTAGGAACGGGTTGCATTGACTTGGTTAATCCCCATATTTAAGATTTCAGACATTAATTAATTCAGCATATGGCAATTAGCTTCAATTAATTAATCTCTTATTATTCCTAAGTCGTACCACTCAACCCTTATCGCTTATGTTTGAATCAATGATTCAGCCTACATGATTTAACATAACGAACCTCGTGCACTTCCAAGGGAATGTCACCATCCTAAAATGAATATGGTTATCTCAATCCAACTTGAGGAAATCCCACAAAAACTGCCATCACCCAAGATGCAGATATATGAGTACATGTAAAACTCTCCATCATAGCAAGTCAAAGTGACAGTCAACCCATGTGTGCTGATATGTGTGTAAAATGACCTATTATTCGATGTGTGTGCATTCTTATTTGTGTCCATTTTACACCCATATCATATGTTTTTCGTGTGTATTTGCTTTGTTTTTGTGTTTGGTGTTCTTTGTGTTGTGTAGGATCATGTTTGAGAATATTTCATCATTTTTGGCTAAGTTTTGGTGGAAAATCGACCCATCCAAGGTTTTAGCACTGCAAAGATCCACCCGGATGAGCTTCAGTCAAAATTTGCCTTTCAGAGGCAAATTTTGACCCAAACCAGATAGGGTTTGGGTGAACCCGGGTTCTGGCAAGCCAAAAATAGGGTTTGGGCGAACCAGGGTTCTGGCGAACCCAAACTGGGTTCTGTCGGGATCCATACTTAGCCAAATTTTCAGCATTCAGGACTGCACCAAATTTAGCCATCCGGGGTGATCCGAATCGAGCCAAGGCGATCTCTAAGTCTGAAAACTTATTATAAAAGGTGGAAAAAATGAAATTCAAAGGAATTTTTTGAACTTATTCAAACTTTTGGTGGATTTTAGATAGATCTAAGAGGGAAAAAGGTAGTTACTCACTCCAAATCACTTCCAAACACCTCCAAACATCAAATCAAGGGAGAAACAATGCAACATCACTCCAATTAGATGCAAATTGAGGAGGAATTTGAAGATCAAACCACGAAGATCAACATTTGGGGGAAAATCTCTCTTCTACCTTATTTTGTAATGAGTTCATTTTCTCTTGTAATTGATTTACAATGAACAAAAGGTATGAATTGCTAAACATTTTATGATATTGGATTGAACAATGTTTTGAATCTGTTGTTTTTTGTGGATGATTGTTAACCTTCTCCTAGTCAATTGTATCATACTAGAGCTTTTTCACAATCAACTAGTGTAGAAATTAACCAATTGCTTGACTGTTAGGCATCGAAATTGCAGCCAATACGCTGATCTAGATGTCGTGATTAGTGTGTTTACATACAAATTTTGGCCCTATCCATGTGTAGGGATAGCTTGTAGGTCCATAATATACAAACGTTTGGGAGTGAGATTAGATTCGATAATATAACAGCTTGAGAGTCCTATCTCATCTACATCTAATTCACCGGTACTAAGGGGGTTAGATAGTGTAGGGTGGATTGATCCTTATTAGGAGAATTAAAGTTGGTTTACAACATTCTAGCATTCTATTGATTCATTGCAATGTTCATTCCAATATCCTCTTCTCTCATTTGTGCATCCTATAAATTTGTGAATTTCAAGCATTATTTGTGAGTTTGTTTGGAAACATTGAGTGAATTGATATATCTACCATGGTGACTGAAGCAATTAGTTTTACTTGTTATTGTTAGCTAGTTTAGATTTATTCTTTTCCTAGATTAAAAACATACTCAACAATTGTGCAACCTAGATATTAGCCTTTAAACGAGTAATCGGTATTCTAGTGGGCGAAATAAGAAGATCTCGGATTGATATTTTATTCTTGCATTGCATTGCAAAATTCTATTGAGTTTTTAGTGCGATCATGTGCCCCTCAGCTTTCAATAGACTTTAGATCCGACCAAGTTACCGAGATCTTTACTCATTCATATGTCAAGTAGAATGGTTCATCTCACTGTTGATCCTATCAATACATTGAGATGTACCAGTCATACAAAGCTGTCAAGATAAACCACTTATGGACTTGTGTGTCACAGCCTAAACCAACAGCTAAACAAGAAACTACCTCAGCTGAGATAACTGTTTATGTCTCATTAGGTCGAATGATCTGTACAATCTTCTATGATATCTTACACACCGTATGTTCTCCCTATCAACGAGATAACTGAATGTGTTTGTTCGCATCATATGATTGTTTATTCAGACAGGAGTTGTTTATTGCAAGTCATTAATGATTACCAATATATCAAACATGGCATTTACCAATATACCAATCATAATGCCTTTATGTATACAATTCCAACATCAAGTGCCAGAGATATGTTTGATCCTCATCACAAGAAAATTTTCTCTATAAATAATAATTATTATTATTGGATGAGTTCGATACTACATTTATGGAAGATTTATGCAAACAGTGTATGATATAAAGAGAGTTAATCAGTTTACCTTGATAGATCACACCTTTATTACCAATGATAGAAACTCCACTATTAAAAATAACTGGAAATCCATCATTAAATAACTTGGAAACTGAAATTAAGTTCCGTCGAAATACTGGCACAAATAAAACATCTCTTAAAACTAGAAAATTGTTTTCACATCATAAAGTAAATTCTCCAATGGCTACTGCTGATACTTGCTCTCCGCTGCCTATTGAGATGGTAATCTCGTCATGTTTCAGCTGCCTTGTTGGCACGAACCCCTGCAAACTATAATAAACATAATCAGTTGCTACAGTATCCAATACCCATGAATAGGTAGAAACTGGTGCTAAGCATGTTTCTGTTACGAATGCACATGATGTACCTTGTCCTTCCGTGCTTGGCACTAGACAATTTACTCTTGCACTTCGCATGCGCTTGTACGACTTGGTTATAACTCTTGATCTTTTATCCTTTTCTAATTTCTTAAGCATATCATTAGCTTTAGCAACTGCCTTGTGAAAAGCAGACAAAGTTGGAGCTAATTCCCATGTTATTATGAGACTGTTCTTGTAACAAAGCCCTGAGTAACTCATTAAGAGTAAACTCATACCTATCAAAATTTTTTTTTGACAAAATCATCAAAGGATTCAGGAAGAGAGTTCAGAATGATATTGATCTCTGCACGATAGTCAATATATCCACCTCTCATCCTGTACTTGTACTTGATTTTTCTCATGATCATAACATGCAGAGTAACCGAACAATCCTCAGTCATTTTCTTGCAAACAAGGTCCTTCACAAATCATAACTGATAGTTCGTTCCACCTTCCCATATACTGTTACAAGATCCCTCCAGATCCCAACAATACTGCAGAAGCTCATATACTTGAGTTTCAACTCCATAGAAAACAGTTCATGATGAAAAAGTAAACAAAATCATCAAAAGTGACCTTTCTGTCATAGAATTGTTGCCCAGGCTCAGAAATTACCTCATACCGAGGAACCAATGGATCTATAAAAAGTAATACGCATGATTCTCAGACGAGAGAATATACTCAAAGCAGTATCTCCATTCAAGAAAGTTTAGACCAGTTAATGGGTTCAGTGTTAAGAATAATTTGGTGTTTTTTATTAATAGATACCTCAATCTCCTGAACTTTGGGGACTTACACAAATTCCTTATTTTATCGGAAGTAGCAAGAAGATGGTCATCGATTAGACCAACCCACAGTATTACCGCATCTACTCAAGGTGGGCTTTCTTATCCCTATATCGTGGGTCAGATTTAAATGAAAAATGATATTTTTCTTTTCAAAATAGATCAAGCATGAAATGAATGACGATTTTGTTTTTACTATTTTGTCATAGCATACTATTTTAGTTTGTTATTTGTCCTCTCTGTGGGGATACCCCACTTAGAGAAAGATATCAAACATACTAAACATAGATGTTGGCTCTCCTTTCCGCGAGCTATAATGTCGTGCCCTGGTAGTGACAGAGATACAAAGGGTTAGTAATCTATGATGCTGACATACTAGGAGTCATGCCCTACTTGGACTAGCATCGTGACGCAGTAGGAGGCCACCTCCCAATCACATATTTTTATCGCAAATTGTTTAACTGATCTTAAGAGCATGCTCATTCTCATAAAATGGTTTGGTACAGTTAGATGATTTAAAACACAAAACCTTATGTGCAACCCATTATCAAGGCATAACAAATTATTTACAAATGTATTATTTTTGGGCTTGTGTTAAGTAAGTACAATTTGTACTTAGCCTCGTGCATTATTTCTAAAATTTATAAGTAAAAAAAGGCTTTTGAGCGGAGAACGAGGTAGTAGTTGAGGCAGAGCTGAAGATTTCTCTTTTGTAATAGTTAGATTCTGTAGTATGTATCTTCACATACATACTTCATTGATAACATTCAGCTGCTAAACTCAAGAGGTCAAGGACTTTGAGATTTATATGGAAGCCTTAAAGATGGGTAGGGATGTTTGTTGATGCAAAAAGGGAAGGTGATAGCATATGCATCACGACAACTGTGACCACATGAACTCAATTATCTGACTCATGACTTGGAACTCTCTGTTGTGGTACATGCATTAAAGATATGGAGACATCATATGTATGATGTTCGGTGTGCAATATAAATGAACCATAAAAGTTTGAAATAATTCATTGATCAGAAAGAATTGAACTTAAGGCAGATGTGTGGTTAGAGTTGATGAAGAACTATGATTTCACCATAAATTACCATCCAAGAAATGATGGATTTGTATACTGAAAGCATTATGATTAGTATATTATGAAAAAAAAATTTGATTAACATATTGAGAATCATTAATGTTGTATTTTCATCTCCTGTCTGAATTAACAAGCATGTATAGCAAGCAATTTTATCTTCTTATCTCGTTGACAGCGCGATCATATATTTTGTAGAAGATCATGGAATATCGTATGGATAGCCTGACTTAGCGAGATATAAACCGTTATCATAGCTGAGACAGTTCCAGGATAGATTGTGGTATAGGCTACAACAAATGCAGTAATAAGCGACATATCTTGGACGCTAGTTATGCTAGTGCATTGATTACACATTGATAGGACCTAACTAAGATCAATTCCTTTATCTGACATTAAAGGAATCTTGATCTTGATGGCCTGATGGAATCTTAAGGCTGATGAAGGTATGGAGGTATATACAAATTTGTGTATCACTTTGAGGTACTATGGTAAAGAGTCCTATATGTACTCATATATTTGTATCTTCGGTGGTAGTAGTTTGTGTATGACTGTTTGTGACTGGAATTAGATAACCATATCTATTATAGGATAGTGAGAATACCTATGTAGCTGAGAAGGTTCATTATGTTAAAATCTTGCAGGCTGATTCAGTTAAAGTATAAATGAAAATGTTTAGTGGAATGACTTAGGAATAAAAGATAATAATTAATTAATGGCTTGTCAAAGCTTAAATTAATTAATAAATGTCTATAAACTTAAATATGGGATATACTGAGCCTATGCAATCCGTTCCTCATAACGTGGTAATAAAGGGGTAGGGCAGTATAAATTCTGTTGGGTTTTGTATACAGAAAGAATTTATTACAATGAGTATACATTCAACGTTATTTCCTATCTATTAAACAAATTTACATGCGAGTAATAATGGTATCCTCTTATCTCACCGTTAGGGACGATCATACTACATATTGTAAATCGCAGAAGATAGAATGATCACTTGACCTAGTGAGATATAAATATTATCACAGCTGAGACAGTGTTGAGGATAAGTCTGTCGTTATAGGCTGCAACATAATCATAAAAAAGTGATCTGTCTTGATCACTTGATATGCTGGTACGTGTGATTGCGTATTGATTGGACCACAGTGAGATGTATTCTTCTGTCTGATATCAGAGAATACATGATCTCGATCTTGGTTGAGTCCAAACCCTAATGAAGGTTCAGGGGTATGCACGGGTTGACTGTTTCTTTGACTTGCCATGGAGGAGAGCCTGAGTAACATGCTCATGACATTTTGAGTAATAACAATTCGTGTATTACAGTCTGAGACTGGAGTTAGGTTACCATATCCGAGTAATAGAATGGGGACATTCCTTGAGGAGCTCAATAATGTTCATCGTGCTAAAGTCCTACAGGCTGATTAAGTTCAAGCACGAGTGATAAGGTTTGAGATGTATTGCTCAGGAAATTAAGAGATTAATTAATTGTGGAAGCTTATCATAAACTCCAATAAATTAATGAATGTCCAGTAACCTTAATTATGGAGATTCTCAAGTAAATGCAGCCCGTTCTCATAACATGGTAATAAAGGGGTAAGTCACTATTAATTCTGTGGTGAAAAAGAATTAATAATAATTAATTATTTTTGTCCTGGGTTGTGGACATATAAATTAATTAATTTATAGGCCCACTTTATTATTTGCATTAGGTCCCAGGTCTGGCCCAATTAAATATGTTGAAAAGAGCCAAGTACCCCATTACGGTTTCAAACCCTAGATCTATAAATAGATGGTTCTCTCTCAAATCAAATCAGTTGAAAAATATAGAAACCCTAGATTTGGAATGATAGGCAATGCCTGTGTGTTTGGGAAAGAAGGAATTTGACTCTGTCCTACACAATCACAGTCCTGTGGAATCCTTACCAGTAGCTGGATTGAACAAGATTGGGATACAGATCTGAAGATCTAATATGGAGAACATCATCTTCTTCTCTTCTATATTTCAATTAATTAAATCTTAAAATTAGAGTTGTTTTAAGTTTCTTATTCCGCAGATTTAATTAATTCGCGCAGTTGAATCGAGGGATTGGAATTCAAACGCAAAAGGTCGGATCATTCCCTACAGAGTTAAGGTATATTCAAATTCCACTGTATTAAATTCATAGGAGCATGCTTAAGGTTTAATCAATATTTAATTATTTACAATATCCATGAACGATCCGCGCTTATTTGGATTTGGCGATTCAGTTTGCCTTGCACAATAAATCCCTACAAGGGGTATCAAAGCCTTGGTTTTGATTTCATGGCTCTATTGGATAAGCAATTATTCGATTTATTCATGAATGAATTTTTTATTGTTGTGGATGGTTCTGGTTTTAGGTCCTTGTGGCAACCTTTTGATTTAATCTACGGTGGTTTATACGTGTTTGGATTAAAATATTTTGTAAAATCACGAGAAAATCCATGATTAGATTTAATAGGAAAATTTGTAATAGATTAGGTCTATTCGTATTTTTTCAAATTGGTAATTTGTACATGACGAAGAATGGGGCGAAAACCGGCGAGGCGACAGCGGCAGCAGGCGGCTGCACGCTACGGCAACGCACAGTGGCTGGCAGGCGGCCTGCCGCGAAATGTGGTTGTAGGCAACGTAGTGGCGGCGGCGCAGCCGCGCGGGCAGTTGGCTTACAGCAATGACAGCCATGCAACGCAGTAGCGCAGCCACGTGGGAAGGCGGCCCGCGGCAGCAGCCGTGTTATGGTGGCAGGCGCACGACATCGCTGCGTGCGAGTGTGTGCATGATGTGGCCGGTCGGCCAATGGCTGCTGCTGCTACGGTGGTGGTTCGTGATTTGGCAGCTGGTGTAATCAGTTGTAAACCCTAGGGTTTGTAGTTGGATTGTGGGACCAATTTTCAAATCACAAAACCCTAGATCCAAAAAGATTTGGTAGTTGAGAAAATCAAAGCCCTTGAAGATTTGTGAAGATTTTAAGATCTGTATTTCAAATTCAAATTATGTAATACTCCCTCCGTCCTGGCTGAATTGTCCCGGTGACTTTGGGCACAATAACCAAAGAGTGTGAGTGTAAAGTAAGTTGAGTGGAATTAATATTTTATTGTTGAGTGTGAAAAAATTGCCTTTTTAAGTAATGGGACAATTGAGGTGGGACGGACGAAAAAGGAAAGTGGGACAATTGAGGTGGGACGGAGGGAGTATATTGGATTTATTTTATTTTCCTATTTTTGGGGCCACGAGGAATTTTTGTTTGCCTTAATTTTCCTCGTATGATGTGTGATTTATTATTTGCGCTATAGGCATGTGTAGATAATAGGAAAACATTTTTTAGTGCTTTATTATTTACGGTTTCAATAACATGCTTATGTGATTAATTTCTTGTTGGATTATATTTTGAATTTTTGGACATGTTTAATTACGTGCAAAAATTTGGTAAAATATAATGACATGAAATTATTTATGTGCGCTTTTAGAAACCTTTATAGTTGAAAATACTAAGCAAGATTTTTTAATTAAATTCAACATACCTCCACAAACTGGCCTTAAGTATTAAGTGTGCCTCTCGTCTTAGTAAACGTCTACGAGTGTAGCTTGCTAATTCCCGGAGGGGCATGGGTTGTAGCTGTTAGGATTTTTAGACAAACAATTTAAATCAAGTGAATAGTGGGAGGGTTTTGTGTAAACGTCTACGAGTGTAGCTTGTGTAATTCTTTTTCCATAAGTATTCTAGGACTGATTTAAATTATAGATAACAAAGGCTTTGAGGGTCATGCGGCATGGTTTTGCACCATGCTAATAGATCTCTTTTAGCTAGAGTTAAATTTGTGGTTAATTGCTTAGAGCATCTGAGGATATAATGCAATTGTTTCTTCCTTGTTCTTGAGAGATGGCTTGGTCTAAGTTTTTACAATAATTGACATGGTATGAAATTAAAGGATTGGGCCTTAAAACCTGCAGTCTGGTTGAGGGTGACATCGTAAATGTCTATGAGTGTAGCTTGCGGTGGAAACTGTTGGGCTATTAGTGGAAAACATTTGTATTTGATTTATCAAGAGGTTTTCAATGCATTTGTATTCGAATGTTCTTCATGTCTGTTCTTATTTAGATTCTTTACTTGTTTCATATATGTCAATATCTAACATCATCAATATTCTTGCACAAAATTCTTTAAGTGGTCCAAACTCCTTGGAATGGAAGCCAAATCTTCAATACATCTTGATTGTAGATGAACATATGTTCGTTCTGCAAGTACTTCGTCCTATAGTGCCCACTGTTGAGTCCTCTCAAGAGGATTTAGACTTTTTCAACAAGTGGGGAAAATCAAACAATGTAGTCAAGTGCTACATGATGACCACTATGTCGATAATTTTACAGTAGCAGCAGCAACATCAGCACCACAAGAACGCCTATTACATCATGGCTAGTCGGGAGGCAACCTATGGGGAAACTGATCAGGCTGTTAGATTTAATCTCAGTGAGAGAGCACTTGGTTTCCATGACTCACCTCATGGATGAGCTGACTGTGCACGGTGGAGGTATTAACGTTGAGGCTAAGTTCGATATCATACTGAACTCTCTACCCAAGTCCTTTGAAAGTTTCAGACAGAATGTTGTCATGAACAAGAAAGAGTATACTCTTAAAGAGTTGCTCAATGACTTGATGGCAGTGGAATCAGACATGAATCCTCAAAAGGTTGTCTTAGCTACTTCTGATAATCACTCTGTTGTATCGAAAGGTATAAAGCGGTAAAGAGGGATTAAGAAGAAAGCTGGAAAGATAACTGCAAAGGACACGGAGGCTGAGAAGAAGCCTAAGGCAGCGACTATGAAGGATAAGTGTTTCAAGTGTGGTAAGAAAGGAGATTGGAGGAAAGATTGTTAGGCCGATAAAGCTAGACAAGGTATGCCATTTTTATGTATAACTGTAGCATGATTAGAGTTTGTCTTTGCTTCTCAAAGATTTGTAGACACTAACTTGTTAACCATTTTGTTGTACTTTGCAGGGAACCGTGCCAAGAAGGCTGGACAGTAATGGCAAAAAAATACCAGCTGAATGGAAGGCAACATTTTCTGACGGAGCCACGTGAAGTTTTTGTTTTCCTTGTGTTTTGATGAATAAAGTACTTTTGAGAGTTTTATTTTGAGCCGTGTTTTTTCGGCAAGACAAATTTTTATAAGCTTTGTATGGATATTTTGTTATTTATGATGGTTATTTATTTCTATCATTGGTAATAATGATGTTGTCTATTGTGGGATGCTGATTAACTCTCTTTGCGTTTCATACTTTCGTCAACACCTTCCATAAATGTTGCATGTAATTTCATCTGATATTGATAATCCTCGAAAGAGAAATTTTATTTCTTCTGATGAAGATCTTACATATCTCTGGCACTTAAGACTGGGTCACATCAACTTGAAGCGAATTCAGCGACTTGCAGATGACGGTACATTGGACTTACTCCTGCTTGTACCTTATCAAGTCTGCAAATCCTGCATCGAGGGAAAGATATCTTCTAAGCCTTTTAAGGCTAGTCAGTCTTGAGTAGAGGATGTGTTGGAATTGATCCATTATGACTTATATGGGCCCATGTCCACATAGGCTCATGGAGGGTATGAGTACTTTGTCATTTTCATTGACGACTACTCGAGATACAGATACGTTTACCTGCTTTGCTACAAGTCTGAATGCTTTGAGAAATTCAAAGAGTTCAAGGCTGAGGTAGAAAAAAAGGTCGGGAGACCTATCAAGTCATTGCGATCTGATCACGGTGGTGAATACCTCGGGAACGAGTTCCTACAATATTTGTCGGATCATGGGATTACATCCCAGTGGACTACACCGAGTACTCCCCAGCAAAATGGTGTAGTTGAAAGAAGAAATAGAACTCTTTTGGAAATGGTGACATCAATGATGAGTTATGCAAGCTTACCCTATTTCGTTTTGGGGATAGTCATTGGTAACATCGGCTTATATCTTAAACCTGGTGCCTTCTAAATCGGTTCCTAAAACACCCTATGAACTCTTCCTTGGATGCAAACCCGGTTTGTTAAAGTTTAGAGTATGGGGTTGTCCAGCACACGTGCTGACGAAGGAACCTTATAAATTAGAAAGCAGGTCCAAAGTCATGTTGTTTATAGGGTATCCCATGAAAATGAAGATGGTTACCTTTACTGTCCTGAGAGTCAGAAATTGTTGTTAGCACAAATGCTAGATTCTTGAAGGACGAGTATGTGAGAAACCACAAGACAAGAAGTGATATAGTTCTTCAAGAAATTGAAGATGAGAATGCAATTCCAAGGGAAGGGAACGTGCGAATGTGAGTGCACCTGTGATAGGTACAACACCACCGGCGTGTTCTTCAATGCAAGGTGCAGAACCACAAGTTGCTTCACCAACTGCTGAAATGGCACCGATGCCTCGTCGCAGTAGGAGAGCTATTTTCCAGCCAGAAATGTACATGTTTGTGGGTGAGTTTTCGGACTTGAACCCTGAAGATGGACAAGAAGATTCTGACCTATTGACCTACGAAGTGGCAGTGAATGACAAGGATGTTGAAAAATTGCGCATCGCCATGGATTCTGAGATAGAATGCATAACCACTATGAATGTATACCAGAAATCTTAGCTACCTGTAGAGCTGGCAATTTCTGACACGACACGAACACGCACAATAAAAGCAAGCACGAACATGACACGATCCTATTAAGCTCAAACACGAATACGACATGAACCCATTAAGCTCAAACACGATATTGACACGACACAAAAATGACCCGACTCGATAAAAATTAACCTTACTAAAATTGTCAGCTTAACACTTGGGAATTAAATTTTTTAATACAACACGAACACGCACGATAATAATGAGCACAAACACGACACAAACGTATTAAGCTCAAACACGAACCCGTTAAGCTCAAACTCGATAATGACACGACACAATAAGATACGACACGAAAACGACCCAACACGCACGAATTGATAGCCCTAGCTTCCTGATGGCTTTAAGGCCATAGGGTGCAAGTGGGTATACAAGAGAAAGAAGGGAGCAGATGGAGAGATCATAACTTTTAAAGTCAGACTGGTGAAAAAGGGTTATAGTGAGAAAAAGGGCATAGACTTTGATGAAATCTTTTCACCCGTAGCCATGCTCAAATCCATCCATATACTCCTTGCCATAGCAACACATAAGGACCTCAAGATTTGGCAGATGGATGTCAAAATAGCTTTCTAAACGGTTACCTTGAAGAAGGTAGAGACATCTATATGCGGCAACCCGAGAATTACATGCGCAAAGGCAAAGAACAACTTGTCTGGAAGCTCAAGAAGTCCTTGTATGGACTTAAGCAAGCTTCAAGTTCGTGAACTTATGTTTCAATGATGTGATTAAATCTTATGGATTTTCACAGTTGGAGAACGTAAGTTGTGTATACCAACTTTGAGTCAATAGAAGCGTGGTTTACCTTACATTATACGTGGACGACATACTGCTATTTGAAAACAACGCAGGGAGTGATGTCGGAGATTAAGAGTTGGTTATCCGAACAGTTCTAAATGAAAGATTTGGGAGAATGTTGGGAAAATATTTGTAAATTACCCTTAGGTTCTAGTTGTAAAAGGTTTTGTTGGATCAAACCTTAGTAGACAGTCGATCATTGCTGAACCTTAGCATAGCTTAGCATCCGATGTAATGT
>JAPKLW010000022.1:206902-219800 GCA_026898455.1 Plectranthus barbatus | reverse complement strand
AAATATCTCAGCAAACATCGAACAATGCTGAAGGCTGTGCGTATTAATAATGCTAAGAAGATCAGCATTCGACAAACGCATCCTGGACCGCTGAAGATGCTAGCAGATCAAATCAGAGTAGCAGACAAAGCACTCGCTGTGCAAGGAGATCAAAAGCATGCTGAAAGAGACCCAGCATCCCGTACTAGCAGAAGCTCAGCAAAGCAAAACAGAAGGACTGCTACACCGCCACTCTGACCAACGCGCAACAATTAGCCAGGTCAGAAGTAGGACGGAAAAGCCTGTTAGAAAGCAGGAAAATCAATAATTAGCTACCCGCATTTAAGGAGAAAGATCCGTTTTGTCTAAACGGATCTATCGACCAGAACTTCACGATCATAACTATAAAAGGAAAGTCAAAAGACAATGCAGGCGCTGCTCACTCTCTAATCAGAAACACAATATACGAAAGAATCAAAAAGGCAAGAGAGCAGTCCTAGTTGAAAGGCGAATTCAGAAATACTCAAAGGCCTTCAACACTCCGAGTTTCTCACTACGTCTGACATTCGTCTGAGTGATTCTTGAACTGGTTCAAGAATCTTCAATCATTGGGATCACTTTTCAATTAAGGAAAGCATCCATCAGTCAATTTCGTGTGAAGAAATTGATTAAGGCGGGCTTTGAAGCCAAGCACACTCGATAGTTCGGAGAGAACTCTAAACTACTCCAAAGTAAGTGGTGAAAGCGAGTTTTACGAAAGTGCGCCCTTGACTCAGCTGGAGCTACACCAAGAAAGTCCGGAGTGTCGTAAGATAGCCGTAAAGCAGACAGATCCTCAGAAGGCTGGTTGCTGAACAAGAAAGGCAATTCTTTGTACACCGTATACTTTTTAGTAAAATTCTTAGCGATTCGGCTAAGGAGTAGACGTAGATCATTTGATCTAACCACTATAAATTGTGTGTTGTTTTGTCGTTACTGCTTCATGATCTACTAAGTTTTAAAACCTAGTAACCACGTTACTAGCGTATAACTAAAAAGGGTAACCTAAGAAAACCTTAATCAGAAACGAAGTTGAGAATAATCTAAATACAAGAAAACGCAATCTATTCTGCTGCACTTCGTGTGTGTATTTTGTTAATAACCACGATGACTCTGATCATAAGGGACCAACAAGTGGTATCAGAGCAGGAGGTTGAAAAACCGACTGCTTCTGAGTCGCTTAGGACCTAGATTCTAGTCTTTCCTTGCGTCTCTTGTATTGGAATTTTACACAGCTCAGGTAACGACGATGTCTAATCACGCTCTCCCGAAGTACAACAAGGACAGATTTGAAACATGGAAAAAGAAGGCCATGATCCAGCTGCAGAGCATCCACCCAGAGATGAGGGACATCCTAACGATTGGACCTATTGAAATCATGAAGGTCAACACCGCACCCCCTGGACCCGCTGGTGGTCAACCCAGACCTGAGATGGTGAGCAAACCGTACGAGGAATGGATTCTTGAAGACAAAAAGAGAGGCCAGCTGGAGTTTATCACCATGAAGCTAATTATGGAATGTCTACCCCCCTTAATGTCCAACAAAGCTCTAGATTATGACACTGCAAAGGAGATGTGGGACTATGTGTGCGAAGTCTCTTAGGAAACGGAACAGATGAAGCGAAACAAGCTACAAGTCGCTGTTGACAAGTACGAATCCTTCGCCATGATTCCAGGAGAAACCATTCAAGAGATGGAAGAAAGGTTCAACACTATCATCGCAGAACTAAAAAATGTCGGCAAGACATATGACAAAGGGGAAATGAATAAAAAGATTATATCCAAGCTTTACCCCAGGAGTGATTGGTTTGTCAAAATGACGAGCATGAGTGAGAAAGATCTCAACAATATGACGACCGCTGAAGTCTTCTCACAACTCAAATCACATGAATTCATCATTCAGCAGTCAAAGAAAAACGAAGCTGCTGTTGTACAACCAAATTCCACAAACGCTGGAACTCAAGAAGACGCAGCATACTTTGTCAAGAAAGATGGAAACAAATGGAAATCTCCGAGGAAACCCTTCTACAATCAAGAAAAGTCTACACCTGCCTCTGCTACATCATCCAAGGAGACCTCATCAACTTCTACAGCCAACGATGAAGATAAGAAAATAGGAGAGCTGGAGGAACAGATGAAGAAGATACAAAAGATGATTCTGGAAGCTAAAGCCGAAAAGGAAGCAAAAGCAAGCATGATGCAGCATCCTACTGAAAAAAGAATAAGAACATGCTTTGAATGCAAGTCTCCTGATCACTTGAAACATGACTGTCCAAAAGTGAGTCCTGAGGAAAGAGAACGTCTGCGTCAGAGATTTGAGAGGCGAGCAGTACGAGCTGTAACGAAGGCGTTGCTAACAAGGACTGAAGTTCCAGATATTCCGGACAACGATGAGGAATATTATCCCACCGATGAGGAAGAAGAAGCCCTAATGGTCTTTATGAAAAAATCGTTGAAGATGGAGAACCACTCGCAGATGCTGAGCAACCCTTCGAATCGGCCTTAGCAGTCGACAATCAGGAGGTAACACTTATAACAAACACTTTATGTTCAGCACATATATCTGAATCAGAGGATTTCCTACTAGATTCTGAGGAAGATTATCTTACCAAACTCTCTTTAGAACTTTCTAAGGTATACACCTTGAAAGATGCTATTGTAAAAGATAATTCCTCGCTCAAACAAAAAAATCCTAAGTCTGACCAATGAAGTCGAAAGACTAAGGTCTGATAGTGAGGAACTATCAAGACTTAGAACTGAATCTTTTGAACTCCTTGAAAATGTTAAGAATCTTGAAAGGGAAAATACTTTGTTAAAAAATAAAGCCAATGAGAAGTGTGTCTGCGCATACATGACAAGTCAGGATATTTTGGATAACCTGATAAGCCGACAGAAACGTCATGGTGACCGATCTGGAATTGGGCATAGTTGCAACGACAAAAATAACACTTCGAGGAAAAATGAAGATATCATTTTTGTCTCTGGCGGAAAAATGTTTGATAATATTAAAGAAAAGGATAAACTAGTTGCTGAATCCTCAAATGCTAGTATGTTCGCTCAGCAGAATATCAAACAGTCTGCTGAATCCAAGCAGAGTGTCAAGCACTATGCTAGACCTCAGCAAAAGGTCAAGCAGAATGTAAGATTTCAGCAGAGGTTCATAAGAAATGCTGAACGACATCAAAACTTACATTTGAAGTCTGATAAGCGAAACTTTTCAGCAAACTCAAGGACAAAGGCTGAGCATTCTGTTTCAAATGCTAGGAAGCCAAATCCTATCCTTTCTCGGGGAAGAGACATTAAGAATTGCTCAATGAAACCCCAATATTATCGCAACACACCACATAGGAGAAACTCCTATGTGAGACCCGATTCCAGATACATATATCATCAAAGGACAATGAAGGTGAAAGAGCACAACGCACAACCACACACAGATACACATAAAAAAGTTGACAAATTCAGCAAAGTAGATTTCAAGGAAAAATCCTTGACAATTATCAAAATGTGGGTTCCAAAAGGGACAATGACTCACGCTAATCCTCCAGGACCCGACTTAAAACGGGGACCTAAATCAACTTAATTGTCCTTGCAGGAACAGGATTCGAGTACTAAGACATCAGGCATGTCAAATGAGTGGATCCTGGACAGTGGTTGTTCCGCGCATATGACTGGAGATGAAGAATTGTTCTCAGACATTCAAAAGTCATATGGTCCATCTGTAGTATTTGGTGACAACAGCAAAGGAAGAGTGCTTGGAAGAGGATGCATAGAGCAGAATGGACTAAGAATTGTGAATGTTGCTCTCGTATCCAATCTCAAGCACAACCTGCTAAGCATTAGTCAACTATGCGAAAACGGGTATACAGTATCTTTTATTCATACAGGATGTTCTATAGCTGACAATGTGACAGGAGAAGTAAAGCTCAGAGGAATTCGGAAAGGCGGACTTTATGTCGTTGATTGGCAAAGTGGTCAACAAAATTCATGCTTTCTGGCACTAAATAAAGAAGAAACCACTTGGTTATGGCACAAGTGGTTAAATAATTTAAATTTCAAAACCATCAACCATATTGCCAGATATGATCTTGTCACAGGGTTACCTCAAAACATCACATTTCGTAAGGAAGGCATTTGCAAAGCATGCCAACAAGGAAAGCAGACCAGAGCGTCATTTCACTCCAACCAAGAAAAGAATATATCAAGCAGAATCCTTGAATTATTGCACATGGACCTATTCGAACCTGTTACTCCACCCTCGGTAAGTAAAAGAATATATACCCTTGTGATAGTTGATGATTATTCCAGGTATACATAGGTTCGTCTACTGAAGAGCAAAGATGAGGTCAAAATCACTCTACCCGAGTTGATCCTCAAGGAGCAAAATAGCAAAGAAGTGACAGTGAAAAGGATTCGATCTGACAATGGAACAGAATTCTGCAACGGCATTCTCATGGATTTTTGCGCAGAAGCCGGTATAAGTCATGAGAGATCCATTGCCAGGACTCCACAGCGGAACGGTCTAGCAGAAAGAAGGAATTGAACTCTGAAAGAGGCAGTGCGATCTATGCTAGCCGATGCTGACTTACCTGCTAGATATTGGGGAGAAGCAGTGATGACTGCTTGCTACACGCAGAACAGGAGCTCTATCAACGACCGATTCAACAAAACTCCCTATGAAGTATATAACGGTCGTAAGCCTAATTTAGATTATCTACGTGCTTTTGGTGCAACATGTTATATCCATAATAACGGAAAGTCAAAACTTAACACTTTTTCGCCTAAGTCGGATGAGGGTGTACTTCTCGGATATGGTCACCCCACCCACAAAGGATATAGAGTGTTAAACAAGACTACTGGGATTGTGGAAATAACATGCAATGTTATTTTTGATGAATCTACTTTAGTGCGCAGAGCTGTCAATGAGACCAAGGATAACAATCATGAGACTAATGATGTCAATGGTCAATCGATCTTGAATTATCATAAACACTTACGATTTGACTCGACTAAGTCTATGAATGAATGTAATCCTGATCGGACAAAACCAGGAGACCAGGCCAGTGATGCTAACGTTCATGTTGAGGCCAACCCTCAAAAGGATATCTTTAATCCACTAGATGATCCAGACGAGGAAAATCCAAATCCTATCCATATCACTGAGGAAGTTAATGCTGCTGAAGATCTTGGCAGAGGAGTTGCTGAAATACCAGTTGCTGACATACCGGTTGCTGAAATACCAGCTGCTGAGATACCAGCTGCTGAAGCACCTAATGCTGAAAATTCCGCTGGAAGAGGAGATACGGATCACGGTATTCCTATAGCCGAAGGATGGGACGCTGAAGAAACACCTCTTCTTGAAGATCAAAATCCTAACACACAAGATGTTGAGCATGAAGTGGTCAATGCAGAATAGATGAATTATCCTAGAAGAAGAACTGCTGGAGAACCAATCAGACCAGCATGGCTGCGTGCACATCCACTAGAAGATGTTCTTGGAGATATGAATGACCCAATCTTAACTAGACAAGGATCTGCAATGTTTTCGTGCTATCTATCAAGTGAAGAACCAACTAAAGTTGAAGAGGCACTACGTGATCCAGACTGGGTAAACGCTATGCAAGAGGAGCTTGCTGAATTTTCTCGCAACCACGTATGGGATCTGGTGGATAGACCAAAACATCAGAATGTCATAGGCACCAAATGGGTATTCAAAAACAAGAAGAATGAATCAGGCTTGGTAGTGAGAAATAAAGCACGTCTTGTAGCCAAAGGGTATAAACAATGTGAAGGCATCGACTATGATGAGACATTTGCGCTAGTAGCGAGACTGGAAGCAATCAGATTATTTCTCGCTTATGCAGCGCATCATGAATTCTCGGTCATGCAAATGGACGTTAAAAGTGCATTCCTAAATGGATAACTCAAGGAAGAAGTCTATGTTGAGCAACCTCCGGGTTTTGAGAATGGAAATCAGGTCTATAAACTAAGAAATGCCTTGTACGGGCTAAAACAAGCGCCTCGAGCTTGGTATGGAACTTTATCTAAGTTTCTACTCGACAATGGCTTCAAAAAAGGAAGGATTGATCAAACACTCTTTCGAATCAAAGACAAAGTGAGCATTCTACTCGTACGGATCTATGTTGATGACATCATTTTTGGCTCAAAGAATCTAGCTCTCTGTGATAAATTCTCAAAGCTAATGATGAGTAATTTTCAAATGAGCATGATGGGAAGAATGTCCTATTTTCTCGGACTTCAAGTTCACCAATCAAGTGAAGGGATATTCATTCATCAAAAGAAATATACGCGAGATCTCATTGCGAAGTACTGTCCAGAGAAATCCAAGAGCTTAAGGATCCCCATCAGCAATGCGTGTTTAGCAGATCTTGAAAAAGATGGAGATGCAGTCAATCCTACCTTGTATCGAGGAATCATCGGATCTCTGCTATATCTCACTGCCAGCAGACCCGATATATCATATGTTGTGGGATTATGTGCTAGATATCAATCTCAACCAAACAAGACACATCTTGATACAGCAAAGAGAATCATCCGCTATTTGAAATGCACAGAAGGATTAGGGATTTGGTATCCAAGAGCCGACAGTCTGGCTCTAAGTGGATATTCATATTCGGATTTTGGAGGATGCAAAATTGACAGAAAAAGCACCAGTGGTACATGTCAATTCCTTGGGCACAAACTGATTAGCTGGTTCAGCAAAAAAGCAACACTCGATAGCAACCTCAACCACCGAAGCAGAATATGTAGCGGCTGCTAGTTGCTGTCAGCAAATTCTGTGGATCCGACAACAACTCCAAGACTATGACATCTCTCCTGAATGCGTGCCAATCTATTGTGACAACAATAGTGCTATGTGCATCACAAAGAATCCAGTACATCATTCCAGGACAAAACACATTGACATTCAACATCATTTTATTCGTGATCATCAAGAAAAGAAGGATATTGATATTCAGCGAATATGTACTGAGGAACAAATAGCAGACATCTTCACGAAGCCCCTTGCAGAGGTTAGATTCGAAGAGTTATGCATCAAATTGGGTATGATGGAACTAGATGTTGCTGTGGATGAATGAGATATTATTCTCATTCTTTCTGGTTTTCTGTGGAACTCTTATGCTACTTCCGATGGATATGTCCATATCTATACTTAGCAGAGAAATTGATTTTGCTGAGCAAGGTGTGAAAAATGCAGATGCAACCTATACTCTGTCTAAAGAGACAAACATTAGGAGATCAACACATTCATTCATATTCAAAAGCGGATCGAGTCCACATTACAGAGGGAAAATGGGCACCTTCGACCAACATATAAAAGGACATACAAAAGATTTTATGGAAATCATCTAGAGAGGCGACACAGACTTGTAAGGGTAGAAATCAGCCCCTTGAAGGTTGGATGGACCGTCAGCAATTTCTGGAAAGTACTTCTCCATCAACCAGCTGAGCTGCATTCCATTCCGGAGAGGCACGAACGGATGAAGCTTGACGGCCTCCCAGACATTCTTAAAAACGTATCCAGCCCAGTCAACGGAAGCAGCGTCATCCATGGCCATCATCGTCTGCCAAACGGGTCGTGAGAAACAGAGGTCAAAAGGTTCCTCTCCAAGAAGGATTTCATGGGCAATGCGGAATAGGACCCAATATGGTGTCCTAAGGCCCGAAGCAGGGATGTCAGGGCTGAAATCAAAACGGGGAGAATGACGCCACTTCTCCCATGCCAGCCACTCTGGAGCCACCTCCTCTGAAAGATAGTCCTCCACGGACAACGGACCACGAGGAAGCCCAAAATCGACTACAAATGTGTCAGGGGTCCAGTGAACAAGCCTGTTATGGAACACCCCATAGATTGACCCTGGCCCAACATGGCACTCACTGAGAAAATCCCTCAATACTTCCTCCTGGAAACGATGAGGGGTAGCACACAGAAATTGAGAAAGACCCCCCCACTGCAACGTAGATATGACCTTCACGGCCACATCACACTCGTCTATGTAGTACCTATCCAGACCCGGCTCATCAAGGATCAGGTTACGTCGGATATCTATGACACGGGGAGGAGATTCCATGACTTAAGGGAAGGACTCAATTTTCTTAAAGATGAAGAAGGTTGAAAGAGAGAATCAGGGAAGAAGTGAAGATGAGATGTTTGGAAAATCTCAAACTCCGGTATTTAAAGGGGATTTCTCATTTATGACGAGAAGAAAGAGAAAAATCTGTCTGAAGATCGCAATGATTCATCACTTGGAATACGAAACGTCGCCAATAAAGGAATCGACGTGTATGCATGGAAAGTCAAATCAATTTTCCAGCAATAGGGAGCAAGGAGTGTTGAGAAGATCGAGGATCGCATCATAATATTTTTTATTCTAATCTCTCTTTGACTCAACAGTTCCTCGAAGGCTGCTGAAAATCAGAATGCTGGAAGGGATCGTATTCAATCAGCATCCTAGAACGGATGCTAAGCAATAACCTATCCCAAAATCGAGGCGGGATGACTCAAAGTTCAAACTTGATGGGACCCGATCAGACGTTATTAATGCTTGCAAACGGCGGCACCAACTGAGGAGACGCCACGTTAGAAACACTTGAGTGTGTATCGGAGCATGGGGAGCCATATGGAAAGATGCGTTTTTTCTGAACCGTCGATCTAACCTTCCGCAGATTTTCCCTCAACCGTTAGATCTCACATTCAAACCAACCCTACCTTCGCTCTAATCACTGTTCATTTTCTTCTCATTGTTCTGAAAGCAAATATTCCTAAAACAGTGAGTATCCATTATTTTTTTCTCTCGAGATTTTTCTCTCACAGATATGGCCACAGATCCCCTAGCCTCATCTTCCCAGAAATCTACTAGTCAGGATCAACATCCTGAATCTAATGAACCTCGTCCATTCAATTTTCCACCAAATTCCGAAGAACCCTTACATATGCGACATGCACCTGGGTTCACTGGGATACTAAAGAAGGAAGATATTGATGATTCTATATCATATGGTCAGCTCGTCATGATGGCAAAGAAGAAATCCCTAGCCGGCCACTCAAAGGAACAGAGGCGTCTGGCTCAAATTATGAAAGATAGAATCTTGTACAAACGTCTTGCTGCTGAACATTTTCCTGATTGGATAATGGACATCCTCGAGAGCGAACAGGGAACTCATTACTTATCTGCTGAACCCATGCATTTTCATCCGCATATGGTTTCTGAATTTTATGCCAGAGCAGTAATAAGTAAAGATGGGAAATCTTTTAAAACTTGTGTTTATGGAAGTATCATTGAAGTTAGTGCCGATATTCTTGCTAAAATGTTTCGTCTTCGGAATGAGGGGGAACGTATATCCCAGTATAAAGCAACTGATTATGATGAGATGGAAAAACGTTGGAATTATTGGAAGAAGCCTGGAGTATTGAAGGATAAGAAAGGCCATGTGATTACTTTCAGGGCTGCCACACCCATTAATTCCTTACAGGATGAATATAAACTTCTAGCCGAATTGGTGATCAAGATGTTCCAATGCGACGCCGGATCTTACTCTGAACTTTCTGCTAAGAAATATGCGGTAATGATGGCTCTCACAGACAAAGTGAATGGAAATTGGGCTGAGTACTTCTTCGAACGATGGGCAGAACATGCCAAGAAGAACGATCACATGTCTGTGGATGGAACTTTTTCCTCAAATGTTAATTTTGGATTGAAAATAAGCAAGTTTTTGGAATTGGTCATGCATTCAACGAAAATTGATCAAGGAGTACAATTGGCCGCCACTGATTTCATTCCAGTCACGCGGAAAGCATCCAATCCCCTTGATTACAAGAAACCAAGAAGGCTGACCGGTAAATCCAATGTGGATACGGACAAACGTACTTCAGATGAGGAAGTACACGAGCGTTCTCTGGGTGAACAAGTAATGCCGATAGCAATGCCTATCTCTGCCGACGAGATAGCAACATTAACTCAGAACGCTGAAACAGAGCATTGTTTCAAACAGCTTGATGATATTTTCGCTCATGGAGATATACCAACCGAACAGATTGAGGAAATTATGGACCAAAAGGCCGCTCTTCAGGAGCCATTCGTAATTGGTCAACTTGCTGTTCCAATTTCTTCGGAATAGCAAAAGGGCACTGCTCCCACCAGAAAATCTGGTCGCCAGCGTCTACGCAAAGTTGCTGAGTTAAGCACTATCCCGATCCCGAAAGTGCCAGACTCTCCCCTATCATCCAAGAGTCATGAAGAACGCTTGCGAGGTATCCGTGAGAATAAACAAAAGCATGAAGAAAAGAGAAGGGCACAGGAACTAAAGGAATTTCAAAAGGAGAAGGATAGAATCACATTCGAAGGAAGGGATCTAAACTTCGAAAGAATAAAGAAATCTCATCTAGAACGGATAAGTCAAAAGGAGAGTTCTGATCTCACACCCGATGAAGAAACTGCTGAGGATTCAAGCAGAGCAGCAAAGAAAGGGAAGACAAAAATTGACCCTGCTCTGACCGATAAAGATTTGGATAATCCTTCAAAGACTATAATTGCAGCAGATGGTATGGCTGACAAAGAGTTGGATATGCTAATTCAATCTGGCGCTTTTGAAGCTACAGAACATTCCAAAGGCAAATCGGTTCATTTTCGCGAGCCAATTGCTACATCTCTTCAAGACAGTAGCTCAGAAGAGACTGAAACACGACCAGAGACCGCTGATAAGGATGTAGGGACATCGGCGATGTCTAACGAAAGCACAGGTACAAACATGTCCACTGCCGAGTTGGTCGCCAAAGAAACAACTAAGGATCCTGGATCTGGAACCTCCACTGCCAAAGAATCCTCCGATATGGAAAATACTATTGGACCTGCTAAGGAGCCACCAAGTGAAGCCGTAGATCACACGGATGGTGAAGAATCCACAATGGTTGAAATCCTGATGGAAGACACCATTGAAGAAACAGAGAATACCTCTACTGCAACTGCTAACCCGGTGAAACCAATCATTGATGAATCGATTGCAACCGATGAAGCTATGGCAGACACTGCTGAAGACGTCCATGTTGCTGAGGAAACACTGGTCGATGCTGATAGCATAGACCAAACAGAAGATTCAATGGACCTCGAAGTCTCCTCTGCTGGATGTCTGGATGAGTCCACCTGTTCATCGGAATCTGATTCTGAGGGGGAATCTGCCGAAGTATTTAACGCCAAAATCCTTCGAAAATACCCCACTCTACAAACTAAACAACTGAGGATACCTTTTAATGGTTTACCTGGAAAACTCTTTCGCTCACGACGTATAGCACAATGGTGTGCTGCTGTCTCAGATAATGAAGATATGAATGCAGATCTCAGAGATTGGAGTGAGGAGATCTTAGCCTTCGTAGAGCAAGAAGTAAATAGAGACATCACAGGTGTCTTTTCTGCTGAAATCGATGAAGAAACAGAGGAAGGAAGAGTGCTTGGCACTCAATTTCGACGATGGAAGACTTATGACTACATCATGCATGAACTCTGTGTTGAAGAAAGGATGATTGTTATCGCTAGAAAAGGTCTTAACTTCTGGCGTTCCGAAGAATCATGGGCAAATGAGTGGATGGACCAGCCTTCCTGCACGCGACAATATCACAGTCCCACAGGAAGTTTCTTCCATCACAGTCCCTACCAAAATCACAGTTTGCGCCAGATAAGAAGTCCTTGGCGCACAAGGCACTAACCAAACGACAAAGGGCTGCACTGATTGCTTATCGGAAATGAAAAGCCGCTTATGAGGAGAAAGTGCGGGTTAGAAATCTTGAACTAGCCGCACTCGAAGAAGAAAAAGAGAAGGAAGCCAGACGTCAGGACTACCTCAAAATTATCAACTTTCAGAAAGGATTTACTGGAAATGCAACTTCATCTCTTATATCTGAACCTCAAGGTTCTGGTTCAACTCTTGGACCGAATACAATGAGTGAGTCCTTGGAAGTAGCTACCAACGTCATTCTTGATGTTGCCGCACAAAGAGTTGACACAACAACACAAGTTTCTGAAATTGGTACAGTGGAAAGCGACGATGGTGAAGCTACTACAGTAGCAGGCAGTACTGAAATAGTTCTCTCTGACAAACCCATTGAAGCAGAACCAGTACAAGTAAGCTTCCAATCTCTTGTCAACATTCTCAATAACGCCCTTCATCAACGCAATATCCAACAAGCCAGATTCAATGAAGAAGTCCTGAAAGAGGTTGCTGATGTATGCGGAGCAATCTCTGGCGTAAAAACCTCTGTCTCAGAAGTTCAGCATCAAGTCGGACAAGTCACTACCAAGATCGCGCACGTCGAAGATACCGTGTCCACGGTACAAACAAATGTGGTGACTCTCCACAACAATCTTGACGCTCACAATTCTTTCACCACCTCTGTTTTGGATGCTCTCAAAGAGGGGGAAGAAAGACGGATTGCTGAACAAGCAAGAATTAAAGCTGAGGAAGCCGAGATAACATTGAAAGAGAAAGAATTTGAAAGAACAATTATGGAACGAAGAATGAAGCTAGCAGAACAACAAAGAGAAGAACAACGGGCACGGATTGAACAGATGGAGAAACTAATGGCCATGACAATGAAGAAAGTTGAATCTCTTGAAAAGCCAAAACCTCCACCAGATGCTCAGAATTAAGGTCATTCTCTAAACCCTTGCTCTGTCGGTTTTCAATTTCTCTTTCTCTGAATTCTAATTCTACAAGTATGAACAATAGTTGATATACACTTTCTGTATACTCAACGGAAGATATTTAATGTTTACTGAATGCTTCGCATACAATTTTGTTTTTAATCTCTAAGCTAAGTTTCAGCAATCCTTAATAAGCTTTGATCGCACCAAAAAGGGGGAAATTG
>JAPKLW010000022.1:169424-196902 GCA_026898455.1 Plectranthus barbatus | reverse complement strand
CAAGGTTCCATATTCCGCTTCAGATCTGAATAGGTTTTTCACCGTTATTATTCTCCGATCTGTCCTGTGGATCAAACGGTGAAACAAGGTACAATCTTTAATCCATCATATACAATTTAATTTGTAGGAGCATGCATAGGCTTTTGCATGGTTCATTTAATTGTATTTATTCTTGGTATCCTAAGAACGATCCTTGGCAAGTTTAATGGCAATTAATATTGCCCGTCGTAGACTCAATCCCTACAGCTCAATCACGGGGATCAAGGATATGAAAGGTAAATTAATGATAGAAACCTCCTTATACTCCCAATGTGCAAGGTAGGACTAGGAATCGATGGCCTCATATAATTTTCTAGTCACCAAGCTCATTCCAAATAGATAGAGAATAGATGCAAGTTCTAGATTTTTCACTCTCAATCTCGCCCCTCTCAAACGAACAAGATATGACAATATCATGGCTTAAATACTCTTAGCTTTTTGTCAAGTCCAACACATTAACCACACACAAAACTCGGCAATTCAAAAGTAAGACTCAAACATGCATCGATACCAAGATTCCGCCCTATCATTGGTTGAAACAAAGTTCATGCTATACTAAGTAAATCATGGTCCAATCTCAAATTCTTGCTTGGGTTCAACATACACACACAAGCACACAACATCCTAACAATCTATATGCAATGAAAAAGTGACAAGAGAAATGATAGAATGCGTTACCCATCGGCAACCATGATCCAACCGTTCTCTCGTGCCTTATTTGCCTCTACTAAATCAACACAAACACCACCACACACTTGAGCACAGAACAACCAATTAAACTCTCATTTCCACCAAACTTTCCACAAGCCAAACATCACTAATAATAGGACAATATCCACTAGCTCCACCATTCATACCAAACCATTAAACAATCCACAACCAAGCCAAATAGAAAGCATTAAATCATGTAGGCTCGCTAATAATCCATCACATAACATTTCATCATTAAAAACCAAACATTCAACCATCCAAATCCAAGAGTAGATCAAATATCATTATACAAGAGTAGATCAAATATCATTATACAACCATATCGAAGAAAATCAATTCATTCAAATCAATTAAACTAACTAATCTAGAAAGCAATGTAAAGATAGAGAGCAAGAGGAGATCACGTTACCGACTACCGACACTTCCCCCCAAACTTAGTCAAGTGAGACTAAGTTTGTAAAAAGGTAGGCGGTGAGGCATCACTCCATCTGATCTTGCTGCTGCTGGCGGGCTCTGCGGGACTGATACGGAATTGGGACACGGCGCTGCAACTCACTAACATGCTCCTGTATCTCATCCATCCGCCGATCAACTCTGTCAAATCTAGCAGCGATGGAAGTCTGATAAGCAATGTAGCCTCTTGGAAGGCAGAAAAATCACCATGCATTGCAGTCATCCTCACATCCAAACCTTGCAAAGATAAAGACAAAGAGTCAATAGTTTCGGCAGTCCTCTGCAACATCAACATCCTCTGCTGCAGCCACTCCTGTACTGGGGCCTGCTGGGCCCGCACGGGTGCACGGGTACGGGCCAACGTCCTCTGCTTGACCCCTCTCTCTTAATCGTACCAAGGAAGTGAAAGTTCCGTCAGAAGATAGAACTCCAACAAATGCCTAATGGTCTTCAGAATCGAGTAACCAATTAGAGTGATCCTCCAAATCCTCAACTATAGTCAAACCATCACAAGGAAGTTCCAACACTCGATCCCCAAACTTATAATAATAAAACTCTCCACGGGATTCGAGAACAAGAAACCTTCCAGCCAATAAAGAATTCATATCCAAATATACAGCAGGGGCAGAAGGACCCGACAACGACAACCCCAGATGCTAAAAAATCGGCTGTAATCATTCCACAACAAAAAGAGGGAGTACGGATATTAGCAGCCCTACTCCAAGCATCCATGAACATAGCCCCCAACGAAAATTTAATCCCATTCATCAAAGCATAAAGCATGTATAATTCAGCAGTAATCACATTGCTAGACTCGTACCGCCCGCACACAGAACCACCAACAAACTTCTGAATATAATGTATAACCGGATTCCTAATTGAAGTAGCTCTACAATCCTTAATATTGAATTTCCTATCATATTCAATCCAAGTGATCTCCTTGCAAAAATCCCCCAAACTAACATTTTCATGCAAAAATACGGAATCAACATCACATCCATAAATCTCATCAACATTGGCTTTCTCAAAAAAATAGTCCTTACCTCGAAGCTTGAATTTCATAGACAACGGTATACCTCTTGCGCCTTTCATGATGGTGACGGAAACTAAAAACTCCCTTGACAGCTCCATGTAACCCGACCAACAAGCCGAGAGAACCTTCTTCCAACCGATGCCCTTGAGAAGACTCCACACGTCATCCTTCAACTTGAGTGCCTTCAACGTCTCCTTGCAAAGGTATTTGGTCCCAACCACCTGGCGTGCCATCAAACTTTTGTACCGAGCATACTCCTCATCATCAAATCCCTTTGGGCGAGCAATGCAGGAAGAGGAAGAAGCACCACGAGCTCTCTTGCTTGCCATGAATGAAATTAAGGGGTGAGATAAGCACAAATCAAAGCAATAAGGTGTTAGAGAAATTTTGGAAAGAGAGATTTCGACCGAGACAAAGATGGGGCAAAATGAGGTCGAGCCCCTTTTTAAAAATTGTGCGCCGCTCGACCGAGCAGAAGATGGGTCGGCCGAGTGAGTGGTCTGTCCGAGGATTGCAAGGCCTGCTCGTGCTCGACCGAGCCATCCCTCGCTCTGTCAAGCGGCCTCTCTGAGTCACTGAACTTGCATTTTTTTTCCATCTTTCTCGACCAGCCCGAGCGAGCTTCCTCTCTGTTTTGCTGCTCTTTCCATACACCATTTCGGGCACTTGGCCTCCCCAATTCTCCGATCAATCAACACAACACAATTTAAGTCCGTAGAACCACTATCTATTGGGAATCCTTCAACAAAACCACACCACATTAAACTAATACAAACAAATAACCATCATTTATTCAAAACATGAAAACAAACAAGATATAAAACTGTTGGGTTGCCTCCCAACAAGCGCTTTTTTAATGTCGATATCTTGACGGCCATACCTCAATTTTTTCAATCATGATCAAAGGGTGCAGACCCGGAACTCATACCTCGTTCAAGTATCACATGATCGTCCATGAAAATCAACTTTCTCCGAGCACTCCGGGGTGTATCACCATCAACACGAGCTTTCTTCATTCTTACTTGGTCAAACTCAATATCATCCCCCGGATCATCCTTCTCAGCATACTCTTCCCCCACAAAGTCCAATCCCTGGTCGAGCACATCTTTCAATCTCTTCTTATTACCCACTTTTTCAGCTTCATTCTCATCAACACTCTTTGGAGGTAAATAAAAAACAACTTCTTTCCCGCAACAACGGACAGTTAGCTCACCATGTTTCATATTAAAAAGTGCATCGGCCGTGTGTAAGAATGGCCTTCCAAAAATCAATTGTATTCCCCCTTTGTTCTTCATATAAACCACTAGAAAATCACCCTGGAATGTAAATGTCAATATCTCCACATGTACGTCTTCAACAATTCCTCGTGGGCAAAATAGAGTGTGATTTGCCACTTGTAAGACTTCACTCCTAGGTTTAAGTTCTCCAATATCCAACTCCTTGTACAAGTCCCATGACATCACATTCACACTAGCTCCGGAGTCACACAAGGCTTTCTCGACATTCACCTCTCCAATTGCACACCCAACCACAAATTCCCCTGGATCCTCCTTTTTGCTAGCTATGCTCTTCCTTTCTTGTTCATTATTCCTTAAGTCATATGGCTCACCATCCAGAAATATCTCCACTCGAACAAGTTCATCTAACATGGTACACGTTCAATCTCTTCCGGTAGTGGCATCTCAATATCTCCTTTCCGAACATAATCAAAGAAATGCACTTCTTTGGTTTGTTCATCATTCTTTTCTTTCTCTTTCTCAACTTCAACATTCTTTCCGTCTTCATTCATCACTCTTGCATCTTCTTCCAACTCCACACTTTCAACCTTAGGAGTCATCACCTCCAATCTCTCATTCAATCTGTCTTCACTGTTAACCATATTGCAGCTTTTTTTTGTATAACTTCGGTGTCGCTAGGAAATTTCCCAGCTTGATGCTTTCCACTTAATTGTTTGGCAATTGAGGAAATTTGTACCTGAATTTCAGCGAACATTCCATCATATTTCTCAAAGCGTTTATCAAGATCTTAATTCGGATTTCTCCTACCCTCTTGATTACCATATCTACTACTTCCCCCAGCATATCCTCCTTGAGTACTACTCCCCCCGCCTTCCAATTGCATCGGAGGATTAAGAGCGTTATTAGGATTTGCATAAGAGAAGTTGGGATGAAACCGGTTTGAGGGATGGTAATACATATTTCCCGGCGGATTATATTGAGGTCGATTGTTGTACCCCATCCTTTGGTTGACAAAGTTCACATTTTCCGGATTCATGCTTAATTACCATCATATCCTCTCTTCTATTCCCTGTAGTTGATAATGCATGGAGCTTCCGTTGCATGGCAGCGATTTGTTCCTTGAAATCCTCACTTTCCTTGGCATCATTTACCGATTTCACCGGTCTATAATCTTTCCTTTCCTTTGGCCATTGGAAGCTATTTTTAGCATCTTTTCAATTGTACGCCATGCTTCTTCTTCTTCTTGGTCGAGAAAGGCACCTCCCGACAAGGCGTCCATCATCACCTTTGTATCATAATTCAATCCCCCATAAAATTAGCAAATTTGTTGACTTCGGGAGAGACCATGCCTTGGACATTTTCGTAGAAGCTCACGAATAATCCCATGCTACATAGAGCAGTTCATCGTATCTTTGCCCAAAAGACGTTATATCGGCTCTCCTCTTCAACGTCAAACTCGGCAGAAAGAACTTGAACAAGAACTTCTCCCGAAGTTCCTCCCATGTTGCAATGTTAGATTTGTCCAATCCATCGAACCAATTCCTTGCTCCATCTCTCAAAGAGAATGAAAATAACTGCAACCTAATTTGATCTTGGGGCACTTGATTGATTTTGATCATATCTGTGATCTCCAAGAACCTACAGATATGGATATTAGGATCCTCGGTCATATGCCCTCCAAATTGGTTGTTTTGAATCATTTGTACCAATTGTGGCTTGATTTCGAACTGTGTGGCATTCACTCCTAACTGCAATCCTTCGGTTATCGATCCCCATTGTGGTCTAAACAAGTTTTGTAACGGTCTCCTTGGCCCGTTCCTCTCATTCATCATAGCCTTCATTAACTCAAGTAGCCTCTCCAACTCTTCTATTCTCACCGTATCTTCCTCGCGGTGATCCATCTCAAACTCAACTTCAATATTCTCTCTTCTTTGACGAAACTTTCTTTCTTCAATCTCCCGAGCCTTAGACCTAATGATCATAAGCAACCTACAAACTTCCACAAAATCCAATTACGGAACCTATACAAATCAAACAAACAAATCAAGAACAATATTCAAACAAGAACTAAAAACAATATTCACACAAGTAATTAATCAAACACCTAGCTTACAACTTCCAAACTTTCAACAATATCTATAAGCCTACTCAAAAGAATTCCCCGGCAACGGTGCTAAAAACATGATGCGATGTAAAATTAACACTTTATCATGTTAAATTTTTGATCCGAGGTTCGTCCAATTCGCCCTATAGAATACCATCTACTCTTATGAAAATTTTATATCTAGGTAACTCTTTAGTCGTTGAATTTCTATTAACTAGGAAAAATCGTAACAATCTAAACATAAATGAAATCAAACATTTTTCCAATCATGATCAAGCATACTCCAATGATAAACTCAATCAATTCTCTCCAATTGGGTAGAAAAAGAACCAAGTACAACAATGAGATAAGAGTGAATGTTGAGTGAATATCAAATGTGTGCAAATTCAATCAAATCATGATGCAAACCATTTTTAATTCCTAGGAGATTGAGAAATCCACCCTACAGTAGTTTACCCCTTGTCACGGCCAGCTAACAGTTGATGATAATAGAACTCTCAAACAATCACGTTATCGAATCCTACACCACTCCTTCTAGAACGTAGATTATTGCCCTATGATCTATCTCCGCACAGGGATTGGATCTAAAACCATATGAATCAACACTATTCATGATGATTCTGCCCGCGTGTTGGCTGCAACGTTCATCAACTACCACCTAAGTTGACTATTACCTACACCTAGGTGGTAAGGATTAAGATCTAGTGCAATTCAAGCTCTCAAAGGAAAGTAAACAATCATCATTCAATCTCATCTCAACACATTATCCATTCAAACAACATTCACAAAAGAGTTTAGTTCCTCAAACCTTCAATTTCGTACAATACAATAGAGAAAGTAATAGAATCCATTACAAAATTGATAGGTCTAATGTTGATCTTCCTCAATTGCCTTCCTTGTACTCAATCTACCCCTTGATCTTCCTCGATCTTCACCAAATATGGAGAAATGTGGACTAGATCCTCTTGAATGTGGATAGGAAGTGTTTCGAAGATGGATTGGGAGAGAATTCTCCTAACGGTTATTTGAAATTTTGGAAGAAGTCCTCTTAAAATTGAAGAATCCCCCTTTTATAGATGAGAAAACAGAGCATAGGATCGCCCGGGCCAAATTTGGCTCGCCCGAGCTATCTGAAAAACCGTCAGAAACTACAAAAACCAGATCCGGCTCGGCTGAGCCAGGCTTGGCTCGGCCGAGCGGATCATCTGAAATGCTAGGCTCGGTCAAGCGATCTCGGCTTGGTCAGGTCAGGCTCGGCCGAGCGATCTCTCTGAAATCTGGTCTCTTCCTTTCTTTTGCTCCGCTCGGTCGATCCAACTTCTTTTTGACCTTCGGCTCGGGCGATTTACCTCCAAAACTCAACCAAAAGTGTTGTTTTATGCTCAAAACTCATCCTACAACATTCCAAACATAAAAACACGAAAACACAACAAAAGAGCAACAAAAACATATGATATGAGTGTAAAATGGACGCAAACGTACACGCTCACACATCGAAATATAGGTCATTTTACACACATATCACACAATCACAGTCCTGTGGAATCCTCACCAATAGCAGGATTGAAAAACATTGGGATACAAATCTGAAGATTTAATCTAGAGAACAACCTATTTTCTCTTCTCTATTTCAATTAATTAAATCTTGAAATAAGATTTGTTTCTAATTTTTTATTCCGCAGATTTAATTAATTTGCGTGGTTGAATCGAAGGATTGGAATTCAAATGCAAAAGATCGGATCAGACCCTTGATATGTGCATAAAATGACATATATTTCGATGTTTGTGCATGCATTTTTGCACTCATTTTACTCCCATATCATAGGTTTTTGTATTCTTTTTGTTGTGTTTCCGTGTTTTTGTGTTTCGGATGGTGTATGTTAGGTTTTGAGCAATATTCAACATTTTCGGCTTGATTTTGGAGGAAAATCGCCCGATTCTACAGAGACTGGTCGATCTGAGCTGTTCAGAGGCATATTCTGATCGATACTGCAGAAGACCGGCCAATCCAGATGTTTCAGAAGAGATTCTCGACCGATCCAACAGAGAACGGTCGATCCAGGAGTTTCAGAGGCAGATCTCGGGCGATCCATGCAGTGCCCAACCGATCTGCAACTTCAGAGGCAGATTTCGGTCAAGCCTTGTCCTTCTTAGCCGATCCAAGTCGTGCTGAGAGACAGTTTCTCTGTTTCTGGACATCCCGGGTGATCTCGTTTCATTCCGGGCAATTCGAGGCTCTGCTAGCTCACTATAAAAGGGGGAAAATGTTTATTTTAAGAAATTTTATCAAATCTACACAAAATTCTCTTAGATTCTCTCTACGATTTCAACTTCCATCACTTTTCAAACCTTACC
This sequence comes from Plectranthus barbatus, assembly GCA_026898455.1. Taxonomy (NCBI): domain Eukaryota; kingdom Viridiplantae; phylum Streptophyta; class Magnoliopsida; order Lamiales; family Lamiaceae; genus Plectranthus; species Plectranthus barbatus. The sequence continues at coordinate 188,969 of JAPKLW010000022.1, read as the reverse complement.
CAAGGTATCAAGGAGCTAAATCAACATTCCTTGGTGAAGATTCGATGGATTCGATGGCAGATCAAGGCCAAATACTCAGATTGGGAGAAGAAATCTTTTGTACTTTCCTTTGAAATGGTTTGTTGTCAATTTCAAGTTGTAATGAACCAATCCTTAGGTATGATGTTCTAATCTACTTTGGATGTTGAATTGAATAAGAATGTGTGAAAATTGAGTTGAAGTCAGTATGTTGACTTCCCTATTTGAGATTGATTCATGCTAGATATTCTTTTTATTCACTTAGGTGTAGGTATGAGCCAATCTAGGTGATAGTTGACACGGTTATTGCAGCCATTACGCGGATAAAAGTGTTAAGAATAGCATGCTTTCATATGTTCCTCTATCTAATCCATGTGCGGAGAAAGGACATAGGATGTTGAATTACGAGCTTAAGGAGTGAGTTAGAAGCTTATAACGTGACTGTTTGTAGTTTCTAGCCTCATCAACGGCCAATTCGCCGTAACAAGGGATTGGCTAGGATAGGGTAATAGTCCATCTATCTAGGGATTAAAAGTGTTTACATCTAGATTTGACTCAATTGGAGCACATTTGCATTCGATTCAACATCTATTCTATCTCTAGTGAGTTTTTGTGATCCTTGTTCTACCGAGCTTTGAGAAATTTGAAATATTGTTTTTCTTGTATTTTTTTAATTGATGAATGTGTTTAATGTTGTTTCTAGATAGATTGGATTCAAATCTTAGGAATTTAGAACAAACACAACGACTTTGCACTTTCCTAGCTATAAGAAGCCACACGACTAGATAGTACTCCTTAAGGCGAAGCGAGTAAGTTCCTTGGATTGGTTTTTATTACTTGATTGACCTTAGATTTGAGTAATCAATTTTACCGTCATCAACCCTACGGAGTTAAGGTATATTCAAAATCCACTACATTAAATTCATAGGAGCATGCTTAGGGTTTATCGATGTTTAATTGTTTACAATATCCATGAACGATCCTGGCTTATTTGGATTTGGCGATTCAGTTTGCCTCGCACAATAAATCCCTACAAATTCGGTGGTGGCTTGAATCAATATCAATCAATTAATTGTATTCTGGGTTGAATATGGAAATTAAATAATTGATAGGCTTTCTTTGTAATTTTTATATTGATCCCTTGTCTGGCCAATTAAAAGCTCAAGTCCATTAGGGATCATAATTTGCCTATAAATACCCCCTCAGGCCCTCAGATTACAAGTTACATGCAACAAGATCATAAGTTGCTAAGCAGCAACCAGTTTTGGGAATTGCAGTAGGCGATAGAGATATGAGTCGGGGATGGAAATTTTGCTTCTCAATTAGTGCAATATCTGGAAGCAATCTTCACAAGATATCCAGATAGATGCAAGGGATACAGATTAGAACATCAGATTTGGAGGATCTTCTTCTCCTCTTTCCTTATTTTGATTTTAAGTTATTAAAATAAAATATTTTTCATCTTATAGGATTGAATCTTGTTGCGCAAGAAGGAATAAAGATCAAATCCCTGCGCAATCCGTTCAGAGTTTTTATTAAATTCAGGTATTATGTAATAACTATCTCTGCATCCAATAGGAGCATGCTAGGATTTAATTATAGGCATAGCAATTTGTTTTAGATATCTAATAATCGACCTTGAAAAAAGCTATGCCAATGTAGTATCATTAATAATGGTTAAGGAATAGAAGGAGTTTTAGAAGCTCAAACTCGAGATTGCCGATCCGAATGCAGCAGGAGGAGTAAGCTTAGCCATTATGAATATAGTTCCTGATATGAGGCACAGAATCATTGAAGCCCAAGGATAGAGCGACGAACTTGAAAGGATACGAATGAAAAGTCGTAAAGGTCAAATGACCGACTTCACTAAGGCATCAAATAATGTTTTTTTTGCTTAAAGGAAGTGTGTGTATTGAGAGAAGCTCATAAGATCGCGTACACTCTCATCCCGGAGGAAATAAAATGTATTAAGACTTGAAACAAACCTTTGTGGTGGGAAGGAATGAAAAGAGACGTAGCAGAATACGTCAAAAGTTGTTTACTTATCAACAAATGAAAATGTAACACCAACAACCCTATGGCAAGTTACAACTACTAAAAATCCTAGAGTAGAAATGAGAGCATATTATGATGGATTTTGTGAGCAATTTGCCTAAATCTCAAAGGAATAATTCAAGCATATTTGTATTCGTATATTGATTCATGAAGTGCGCACATTTTCTACCAGTGCAACACATATGGGATCATATCAACTGGCAAAGACATATGAATGCGAAGTGATACAGTTGCATGGAGCACGAAGTTCTATTATATCAAATAGAGGTATACAAATTCACTTCCAAATTTTAGACCATTTGTAGAAAGAATTGAGTTGTCGCCTAAATTTTAGCATTGCATATCATCCACAGTCTGAAGGGGAGTCAGAACTAACAATTAATGTGTTGGAAGATATGTTGAGTGCAATATTGCTAGATTAAAGCGGAGAATGGGAAGATGTCTTACCACTAATTGAATTTGCATGCAATAATAGCTACCACCCATGATTAAGATGGCACCATTTGAAGACTTATATGGAATAAGATGCAAATCACCACATTATTGGGATAAAATGGTTGAACGAAGGGCATTAGGACCTGAAACTGTTAATAACATGATCAAAGTTATTATACAAAGCATTGTTAGGATCAAAGAAGCCCAAGACTAACAAAAATCATATACTAAGACTTGAAGGAGTGAGTTAGAATTCAAAGTAGTCGACAAAGTATTTTTGAAAGTGTCCCTTACCAAAGGAGTTTTTAGATTTAGTATGCGTGGAAAGCTTAATGTGAGAATCTTTCGACCCTTTGAAATCCTAAAACGAATTAGTCCAGTGACATATTGATTAACATTTCTACCTAGCATGAGCATCGTCCATGGTGTATTTCACGTATCACAACCCCAAAAGTATGTCCATGATCCTAGACATGTAATACATCAATAAGAAGCGAATATATTACCAAATATGCATTTTCAATATGGACCAGCAACAATCCTAGATAGAAAAGGAAAAGAACTCGGCAACAAAAAGATTGTTTTGGTCAAAGTTGGGCGACACCACGATCTAAAAGAAACTGTATGGGACCTGGAGTAAGAAGTAAGAAGTAAGAAGTAAATACCCAGAATTATTGTAGATTGAGCTTAATTTTTTAGGATGGAGACTTTATAAGGTGGGTAATGTAATATCCGCCAACTTTCTAACCTTATATCTAGTTATTATACGTAATTAATTGATTTATTTATATCTATTACAGCGCGAGTCCTAGATGGAAGTACCAACACTCAAGAACGTGCATGGAAGCTAAAGGCGAATTGGAGGTATTATCTCGTATGAATGAATATTTTACATAAACAATATGCTAGTCAATTGAGACTATTTGACTATTTGGGTGGTCCTAATTTCAAATATTAAGGCATATGCCTTTTTGGGCGCATATGCGTAATGCAACACGTAAACATTCATTATCGGATAAAGAATATTCTCTTATGAGAAATTTATATATTATTGTGATTTAAATAATTAATCACTCTTACTAAATTATCTTATGGAATTAATTGATGAGTGTTGGCCTCGGGTTATCAAATTATAATGTATATGCACAGTGGAAATATTTGTTAGTAAGTTCGGTATCTTGCACTTATCCAAACTAAGGGTGACGTGTCAGCTTGGTTTATTCAAATTTCTTAAGTACTTGATGTCAACTATGTCTAAATTGTTAATATTCAGTATATACTCCAACACTTGAGTGTTGGGTTTAAATGAAATAAAGTTATACTGGCAAATAAGTAAATAAAGCAGCGAGCGAAAAATAGACTTATATTGGTTCGGACTAAATTGTCCTACGTCCACTCTTCAAACACTTTGTCTGGTAATCCACAAAGCTTAGAGCGTTTATAGGTGCTCCTATGATCTATTGCTTGTCGGTGAATGCCCCGTTCACCGATCCACAAGTTCACTTGCCTGGTCCTTTCTTGGTTCCTCTCTTCGCAATTCCTTAGAGTGTGGGCGCACCACTCATCCTCCTTGTAGTCAGAATGGGGTGTTTCTAGTTCCCCCTAGAACACTCTCTTCTTCGACAGGTTGCCCGTAAGAGTTAGAGTACAAGAGGTACTTGACGGTTATAGTTTTCTTGGAGAGAAAAACTACTGAGTAGTAACTCAAAAATACGATAATTCTGAGTCTCGTGTTCACTTAGTGACACTACGAAAGCTTAATAACCTCTAAAGTAAGCTCACTCTGTGAAGCTTAAGTCTTTCGGTAAGATTACACAGATAGTGATTATAAATCATGAAGGTGTGTTTTCTCTTTTTGTAGTGCGACTTAATAAATGTTTGGTGAATGTCCTGTCCACCGATCCACAAGCGCACTCGTCTGGTCCTTGCTTTGAAGCTCCTCAGAGTGTGGGCGCACCACTAGCTTCCTTATAGTCGGAATTAGGTGTTTATAGTTTCCCCGAGATCTCTCTCTTTAGCGGCAAGTTGCCCGTAAGAGTTTGAGTACAAGATGTACTTGACTATTGTAGTTTTTTTAGAGAGAAAAACTACCGAGTAGTAACTCAAGAATACAATGATTCTGAGTCTCGTGTTCACATAGTGACACACAGAAATCTTAATAGTCACGAAATTAAGCTCACTCTGTGAAGCTTTAGTCTTTCGGTAAGAGTACACAGATAGGTGTGCTTTTTGCAATGGGTCTGCACCTTTTTTGTCTTTTTTTTACTTTAACAGTGATACTTCGTCTTTTGTCAAAACGACAGTAATTCTACCAGTATGAGGAATCTCGGATTGAGTGTCCTAGGTATCAAAACTTGTAGTTTTGTTCTTGCAAACTCTAAGGCTTTTCAAATCCTTAAAGTCGGTTCTTCTTTAGTATATTCCTCTCGTCTTCAACTGCTGGGACCTAAACTAGGAAGTCTATATTGATGTTGTCATTCTAGAAACTCTATGTTGATGACGTCATCTCTTTGAAGTATACTTGGTCACTTGTTGCTCAGTATGGTTAGAATGATTGCACTATACTATACTGGATCAGTTCTTAATGAAATTCCTGCTTCGCTAGACTATTTTTCTTTCAGGTTTGTAGAGTGTATTGCATTCTTCTGGCATGTTGAGTCTTCCGCGCGTACTAGACTTTTGAATAATCTAGTTTCCAGATTAGTATCAACCTAAAACTCGATAAAGCACCTATATTGGACTTTACATTTTTTCACCTAAGCTGAAAACTAACTAAGATGGCTTTTACAATCTTTGACCCACCAAAACATAATCTAAAAAGGAAGGATATTTCTATCAAATTTCCAAACATTTTCCTCCTTTTTGGTGTGATCAAAGTTATCTCTAACCTAAGTTGATCAGGAGTGAAAGAGCTTTAGAGTTTTTACAAGTATGACGATCAATCTATAAACTCAAAAAGATTCCCCCTCAAATTTAAGTTTCTACTTAAGATCTTCTCCTTATAATTATGGAGATTTTGCTCAATGAATTTTCAAGTAAGTTTAGAGAAATTAAAAATCTTAAGTATGCAAGACAACAAGAAGCTTGCTGATTATATTGGAATGTGTAATTTCAGCTTTGGAAGAACGAAGACCTTTGTTGGGCAAAAAAAGATTGTCATCAACAAGTCAGTTTATCCTTTAAGTATTTTGATTACAAGTACAGGGATAAACTAACTCTAAGAAACCTATACAGACTATTACAAATCAATACTAGGTTGCTCTTGGTCTTCATCTTCATCTAGCTTCTGTCGGTACTATCATCCAAGCACAATACTTCCTTGAGGGAAGCATGTTTGATTTTTTGACCAACTTTCTACTTCCCTCATGCTGGCTTTCACTAGCTCTACAAAAAGAGGTCTGCTGGCATTGCCGATAGCAAAGGTAATCCAGCAGCAGTGGCAAGAAATGTCGGAGGCTCCTTCTCTGGTTTAGCAGCTGAGACAAGGAGAACATCCCCCCCCCCATTCTTGTCTTGCCCCTCCGGGCTTCTCTTCTCATTTGACTGCATGGACTGGTTTCACAGTTTACGTCCTATATGCAGTGAAGAGCTCTCATGAATGTGACCCTAGAGCAGTCCATCTCTTGATCTTCAAGGAATGAGACAACCAGCAGAAGGAAGAGATTTCCTCTGCCTCTACTACTTCCTTTGGAGCTGCTCTGCCCACTGTTCTGATGTCTTCTTCACCTTCCATACTTCTTCCCCCTCTTTGACCGTACCTAAAAAGGGTATATCTTGATATATAGGGCAGCTTCGGCTTCCTCATCAAGACAAATTTTGAAGGGTAGAAAGAGATGTTTTGAAGTATAGTGTCCTGGAAGGAAGGGTTTGACTAGAAAATATATGTTTTCAAGAACGGCAGTGGTGAACCCTATTTATAGCTAGAAGAGCATCAGTGTAATACAAAAATTTGGCGGTCAAGATCATGTACCGAGAAGTCTAATTTTCTTCTGGGAAATCAGTGGCAATTGAGGTGCCTATGCCTGCGACGTGCATCCTGGGATGTGATGTGGCTTCCCTCTTTAAGTCCCAAAACTGCTGACCTTGCGAGCTGTTATTGGACCACAGATTTCGAAGGAAGATTTGGATTTCTGTTGAGAATTCTTCGCAATTAATCGCATTATATGTGGCGTATCGCATACGCGATTTGGCATAACAATTGTCCCACTTTAATGTAGTCATCAGCAAGTTTTGTAAGCTTAACATGATCTTAGCTTAGCATACTCGGACTAAAGAAATTTTCAGCACAGATCTCCGTCAGCTTATATTCTTCAATCTTCAAATATAGTGTGAGCTTGGACTAAACTTTAATCTGCATATGTCCGTCTTCTATATTCTTTACAGATTGAGATCTTGGACTTAATCTTAGTCCGCTTCACCGTCTTCTACCACTTGATGAATATTATGGTGATCACTTACTTGATATATCCATGAACGACATCTGAATAATATACTGTTAGGTGGGACTCAGTATGCATCAATAGATTGAATACCTAAGAGCTTGGACTTAGTTTTCATATTTTCTAGATGATGATATATTGTACTCTTCGAGTGAATATTGTAAATAGTATACTAAGAGCTAGGACTCAGTACGGTATTCATATTCTTCAGAAATCCATGATAGTGAATGAGAGCTTGGACTCATTCTTCTCCTTTTAGTGAATAATGAAAATAGTATACTAAGAGCTTGGACTCATTACAATATCTACATTCTTAAAAAATCCACGATAGTGAAAGAGAGCTTGACTTCATTCTTCTCCTTCTTCTATCTCATCAAACTTCATAAGACCGAGTTTGATACAGACCTCCTTAAATCAAGCTTCTGGAAGCGGTTTCGTGAAGATGTCACCGAGTTGATCTTCAGTACTAATGTACTCTATGCTTATATCCTCCTTTTCGACATGATCACGAATAAAGTGATGTCGTATGTGAATGTGCTTGGTCTGGAGTGATGTACTAGATTCTTCATGATGCACATTGCACTATTATTGTCGCAATAGATGGGAACACATCCTGAGTTCACATCGCAGTCGAGCAACTGCTGTTTGATGCATAGTATATGAGCACAACAGCTAGCAACAGCAACGTACTCCGCTTCAGTAGTATACGTTGCAAACGGGTGTTATTTCTTGCTGAACCAACTTATTGACTTATGTCCAAGAAACTGGCAAGTTCCACTCGTGCTCTTGTGATCAATAACACAACCTCTGACGTCTGAGTCTGAGTACAAATTTAGAATAAGCTCGTCGCATATTGCGTTCCAGATTCTAAGTGACTCAGTAGCAACTTCCATATGTGATCTCTTTGGATTAGCTTAAAATCTCGCGCATACTCCAATGGCATTAGAAATGTTAGGTCGGCTAGTTGTCAAGTATAGGAGTGAGCCTATGATTCCTCCATTTTCATCCAATGTGATTTGTTTGCTCAGACTCATGGAATTCCTTTCTGGAAGAAACTTGTTAATATGATATCTGATGTACTTCTTTTCATTGATGAATATTCTTTCACTGGATTGATGAACTTGAAGTCCTAAGAAGTACGTCATTTTTCCCATCATACTCATTTGAAAGTAACTCTGCATAAGCTGGGCAAATTTCTCGCAAAGGCTCAGATTTCTTGACCCAAAAATAATATCATCGATGTAGATCTAGACCAGTAGGATGTCTTTTTTATCCTTAATTCGAAACATAATCCTGTCGATCTTCCCTTTCATGATTCCATTCTTTAGTAGGAATTGTGATAGGGTCTCATACCAAGCTCGTGGTGCTTGCTTTAATCTATATAATGCGTTCCGTATATTATATACTAGCTTGCCTTCTTAAAAAATGGGAGGTTGTTCCGCGTGTATTTATTCATTTAATTCACCATTAAGAAAGGCACTTTTCACATCCATCTGATAGACTGTGAATCCATGATATGCAGCATAGGCTAGAAAAAGCCTAATAGCCTCCATTTTGGATATAAGGACAAAGGTCTCATCGAAGTCGATTCCTTCGCACTACGCATATACTTTGGCAACTAGTCTGGCCTTGTTTCTAACTATGTTACCAGCTTTATCTTGCTTGTTCTTGAAAACCTACTTAGATCCGATCACAGACTGATGTGACGGGCGATCAACCAAGTCCCAAACATGATTGCGAGTGAATTGTGCTAGCTCCTCTTGCATAACATTAATCTAGTCGGCTGATTAAAGAGCATCTGCTACCCTTGTTAACTCGACCTAAAAAATGTAGCATGTTGGTAGTGCACTGGCCTATCTTGTTTGAACTGGATTGGCGATGTCATCCAGTACAACTTCCTTTGGATGATTAAAAAGCCACTTGGGTCGTTGAAGTTCCTCGACCTCAATGAATTTAGTGAATGGCTCATCTATGTGCACTCTTATGACTGGCACTTCGGAAAGAGATTGATCTTCGGGAATGATTTCATCTTCCATTGTATCATCATTGGTACCTTGGTCAAATAAGACAGTACACTAATTCTGAGCATTGTTTTCAGTGTGAACTAAGTCTTCAGTCTAAGCTTGTGTGTCCTCAATAATGGTTTCTTGATCTTCAGTCTGGTCTTCAGCCTTACCAGCCTGATTACCTGGGTCTTCGTTTTCTTTTTCACCATTGTCAGCTTGGAAGACGCCAGTGTGAATTCCCCCTTGATTTATGCATTCTCTTAGGGTTGTGGAATTCGAGGTCTCAACATGATCATTAGCATCATTAACCCTCTTGATTTTCTGATGGTCAATCGAGGGTGTTGGTTGAGAAAATCCATCATTTATGGATCTAGTCGAAATAGTCATCTTAGTATTGGGAGCGTTTGCTCTTGACTGTTTATGGGCATCATTGATCTCAGGAAGGCCCTCTTCCAATTCTCTCATGGTCCTGCGCACTAAAGTATCTTCATAAAAAATAACATTGCATTATTTCCACAAGTTTGGTAGTCATGTTTAATACTCGATATCCCTTGTGAGATGGGACTCCATATCCAAGGAACACACCTTCATAAGCCTTGGGAGAGAAAGTATTCAACTTCAATTTCCCATTATTGTGAATATAATATGGCCAACTAAAAGCACAAAGATGAGCTAATGAAGGTTTACGACCATGATATACTTCATATGGGGTCTTCTGTAGTTGGTCATTGATCGCACTTCTAGTTTGAGTGTAGCACACCATCATCAATGCTTCGCCCCAAAATCTCTCATCTAGGCTGGTCTCGTCTAGCATGGTTCGAAAAGCTTCCTTTAACATTCGATTCCTTCATTCTACAAGGCCATTCTACTGCAGAGTTCTTGGAGTAGAATGCTCATGCCCGATGCCAGCTTCCATGCAAAAATCCATCAGAGTCCCGTTGCAAAATTCTGTCCCATTGATTCTCTTGATTGTAGTCTCTCGTTGATTATGTACTCGCATAATCAATTCTGGCAGCATGATCTTCACTTCGTCATTGGTTATGAGAAGCTTAATCCATGTATATTGTGAGTAGTCATCCACCACTACTAGAGAGAATCTCTTTACTCTAATGGTTAGGGGAGTTACAGTTATAAAAAAGCCCATATGTAGTAACTCCAACACTAGGGTAGTACTTAAGCTGAATGTCTTGTTCTTGAAGGATGCCTTTGTTTTCTTTCCTTGCTGGTAGGCCTTGCATATGCTTCTTTCTTGAACATTCCTTTTGGTAAACCTTTTACCAAGTCATGCTTAGCCAAGTAGTTGATTGCCTTGAAATTTTAGTGGCTTAATCTCTTATGTCATAACCAGTTTGACTCAAACGTACTGGTGGCAATAAAACATGAACCAGTCTACCCACTCAGCCTGTCTACTACATAGAGTCCACCTTTGCAAACTCCCCTCAGCTTGATGTCTCCTTTATCCTTATCCTTGATCTAACACTCAGATTCCACAAAAGCGACAACATATCCATTTTTACTGAGTTGACTGGCACTGAGTAAATTATGCTTCAGATTGGTGACGAGTTATACATTTATTATTCTCAGTCCTTTCTTTTCGATGCATCCTCTTCCATCCTCCGTTGGAGTTGTCACCAAACAGCACTGGTGGCCCTCGTATCATATTGAGCTCTGAAAAGAATTCCCTAATTCCTGTCATGTGAGCTGAGCATCAGCTGTCTAGGATCCATTTGCCTTTCTCTTTTGGTACCTGTTCCTGCATACACAAGAATTTAGCATTTAGGTCCCCAAGTCTCTGTGGGTCCTGTAGGATTAGCTTGTGTGATCATTCCTTAAGAATCCACACTTTTGTTTCCCTTCCTTTTCAAATAATGCATGTTTTTGGATTGGGATTGTGTGGTTGTGTGTGAAGTTCTCTTGGAAGAATTTTTCTTTAAAGAACCTCGGAATCTATATTCCGGATGTGGATACCTTGGTGGTGGCTTATTCATCAAGCATGAACCACTTTGGTTAGCATTTATAGCCTTTAAATGAATATCGTGACTTGGCCCTGGCCTCAAGTAGGTGTTTCCCCTACTAGATATATTCCTCCTCTCAAGATGTACTTGAGATTTGATTACCCGGATAGTATACTGACCGAGTTGGGTGTTCACCTTCCTCACAGACTGTATTGTCTGCTTGGCCGAATAGGTCAAGTGAAGTGACTTCCTTGCAATAGGAACATATCGCTTAGTCAATTTCTGAGATCGTACTGATTTCCTGTCGGTATGAGATTTTGCCAGTTTAGGTTCTTGTTGAATGACCAGCTTACCTTTCATCTTGGACTTATTTTTCTCATTCTAATCCATCAGTTTTGGGTTGTTGGCTAACCAAATTTTAGCACTGCCAGTATGATCTGGCAATTAAATTGCTACCCCATGACCGCTTGACTTAGACTGTGTATTAAGGTTTTCTTTGACAAAAATAATAGATCTCTTAGTACTAGTAGATGCAGGTTTGTCACTGTTCAAATTTTTTTCATATCTTAAACCTGACTTATCTGAAGGCTCTCTCATGCTTTGCATGACTTCATCAAGCCCTCTTGAGCCTTTCTTAAAGAAACAAAGTTTTTCGTCTTGCTCAAGGATGGTGATGTTCCAGGATTCACACTCAGATTCTAATTTTTTAAAATTTACTAGCACTACTGAGTGTTCTACCTTTAACTTTTCTAACTCGTCACTAATAGACCTAGATTTTGCAATTTCCTCATTCAAAACAGAGACTTTAGATCTTAGTGAGATATTTTCAGCAGCTAAGACATTTTTAATTTCGTAAAACTTCTTAAATTCAAGCTATAAAATGTCTAAGGTGATTTCCCTTGAATCAGAACAGTATAATTTAGAATCATCAGAAACACATGATGACTGAATGAAAACAGGTAAGGTGATTACCTGTTCGCCTGAAGAAATAAGTGTTGTCTCCGCTTTAGCTTCAAGATCATCCTCAGCTTCCTCTCCTATTGTGACCAGGAACGCTAGAAGTGCTTCCTCGTCAACCTCTTCTTCAAATGAGTAGTCCTCATCATGGTCAGGAATGTTTAGCATCTCGCTCTAGTCCGCATGGCTTGTGCTACGGCCTTTGATGCTCGGTGCTCGTAGACTTTTCTTAGTCTTTCCCTTTCCATCTTATCCACAGAACGACATTCGAACTTAAGATGTTCAGATAAGCCACATTGGATACATGCAATGGGGGTTCTCTTGATGAACCTTTTCTCATCAGCATCAGGTGCTTCATTCTTTCCTTTAGCCTTCTCGAGGAGTTTGGAAAGCTACCTCATCTGTTCTTCATGCTCGGAGATTGAGCTATCTTACTCCATAGATTGAGAGCCAGATGTTGTTGGCTTCTCTTGAACTAAGCTCGGCTGACCTGTTGGTCGGTCAGTGTGGAAGGGTTTCCTGATCTTCCATTTGGAATCCCTCTTTACGAAGTAAGCAGCGTCTTCTGCTTGATGGCTTGGTGAGCTGGCTGCTCTCATGGCTTCGCTTTTTGTTCACCATTTGAATATCCCATTCATGGTCTTATAGTTGGTCGAACAACTCTTTGATCGTCATTTTTTATAGATATTTTTCCTTCAGGGTGGTAGTCTTAACGAACCAATCCTCCTTAGGCATCTTGGACAGGATCTTAGCATTGAGATCTGTATTTGTATATAGCCTATCGAGTGCGTTAAGCTCGCTGACGATGGTGTTGAAACTCTTCTCCATTGCCTTTATGGTCTCTCCAGGTTTCATATGGAATGACTCATACTTGTGAACGCACACTTGCAGCTTATTGCATTTTATTTGATCTGTTTCGTGGCAGAGTGTGTCAAGGTAGCTTCATACTTCTTTAACAATATTGAACTGTATAACTTCCTCCAATAGGGCATCAGGGAGAAAAGATAGTATGACTTCTAGAGCTACGTAGTTGAGTTGATTTCTCCTCTTGTGCTAAGAACTCCACTCATCGTACAGCTTTTCGATGATTCTTGCGCCTACATCTCCTAGAGGTGGAAGGGTCTTTATAATCTTTATCGGCCCCTTCTCCAGTACCTCTGCCATCTCTAGATGTATGCTCTTTAGTTGGATGGAAGATCTCTTCTTCTATATTTTGTACTTTTCAAGGTTGAACTACGACAGCTTTATCATGTTCATCATGTTAGTACCTCAGCTAGAGACAACAATAAAATAATATGAAAATAATGGATACCAGTCCTAAGAAACTCAAAACGACCAGCCTGTAAGGACTGACCGCTCTGATACCACTTGTTAGTCCCAGATTATTAGAGTACAACTTATAGGCACAGGGGAAAGATTTGTTTGTAAGTTTGGTATCTTGCACTTATCCGAGCTAAGGGTGACGTGTCAGCTAGGTTTGTTCAAATCTCTTAAGTACTTGATATCAACTATGTCTCAATTGTCAATATTCAGTATATACTCCAACACTTGAGTGTTGGGTTTCAAAATGAAATAAAGTTATACTGGCAAATATGTGTATAAAACAGTAAGCGACAAACAGACTTATAGTGTTTCAGACTAAACCGTCCTATGTCCACTCTTCAGACACTTTGTCTGGTAATCCACTAAGCTTAGAACGTTTATAGGTGCTCCTATGATCTATTGCTTGTCGGTGAATGCCCCGTCCACCGATCCACAAGTTTACTCGTCTGGTCCTTGTTTGGTTCCTCACTTCGCAACTCCTTAAAGTGTGGGCGCATCACTCAGCCTCCTTGTAGCCAGAATGGGGAGTTTATAGTTCCCCCTAGAACTCTCTCTTCTTCAGCAGGTTGACCGTAAGAGTCAGAGTACAAGATGTACTTGACAAATATAGTTTTTATTGGAGAGAAAAACTACTGAGTAGTAACTCTAGTATACGACAATTCTTAGTCTCGTGTTTACTTAGTGACACACAGAAAGCATAATAGCCTTTAAAGTAAGCTCACTCTGTGAAGCTTAAGTCTTTCGGTAAGAGTACACAGATAGTGATTATAAATCATGAAGCTGTGTTTTCGCTTTTTGTAGTGCAACTTCGTAACCTTCTTCAGTTGATTTCCCTGGTATTTATACTCGAGATGTTGAAGGTTTGAATTTAAGACCCGTTAAAGACAAAATGGAAGTTGTCCGATCGAATGTCTCTATTGGTTGTAGCGTTCGGCGGTAAGTCTGCATTTTGCATAGGGTCTGCACCATTTTCGCCTTTTTCTAACTTTAATAGTTACACTTTGTCTTTTGTCAGAATGACAGTATTTCCACCAGTATGAGGAATCCCGGGCTAAGTGTCCTAGGTAACGAAACTTGTAGTTTCTTGCTTGCAGACTTTAAGGCTTTTTCATCCATAAAGTTTGTTCTTCTTCAATATATACCTCTTGTCTTCGACTGCAGGGACCTACACTAGGAAGTCTATGTTGATGTTGACATACTTGCAACTCCATGCTGATGACGTCATTTCTTTGAAGTATAAAATTGGTCCGGTGTTGCTCAGTATGATTTAAATGATTGCACCATACTTTAGTGAATCTGTACTTGACGAAATCCATGCTTCGATAGACTCTTTTTCTTCAAGGCTTGTAGAGTGTACTGCGCTCTTCTGGCCTGTTGAGTCTTCCGCGCGTACTAGACATTTGAAAAGTCTAGTTTCCAGATTAGTATCAGCTTACAACTCAATAAAGAACCTATATAGGACTTTACATTTTTTCACCTAAGCTGAAAACTAACTAAGATGACTTTTACAATCTCTGACCCACCAAAATTTAATTTAATAAGGAAAAATATTTTTATCAAATTTTCATAACAATAAGAAATCGAGAGATGAGTAGTTGAGCATGCGGAATGTCGATGTGCGACATTTATAATTGGAAATCCATTTATACGGAAATTAATTTGAGGAAATGATAAATATTAATATTATATTTAATTATTATAATAGTGGTCTCATTATAGAGAATTTTTTAGCCGAAATATAATATTTTCGACCATATGATTCATTAGGTATTTCGATTTAATTCGTATCATATTATTTGGGGAATAATATTTTAAGGTTATTTGATTTATGATGTCATTGTCTACTAATGTAGACTAGCAATTAAATAAAATACTATTATTTCAAAATTAGTAATTATGATTTCTTAAGCATGCTATTTTCTTCAATAATCAAAACTGATTGAAATTATACCATGAACCGGAATTCACATAATTCAAATAAATACAAGGACCTCTATTAATATCTAAAACAATATATAAATTATTTCTTAGTATGCTCCTATTTAATAATTTATATTGTCATGTAGAGATTTTATGAATTAGCTTTCCTCTATAGAGTTTGAAAATTTTGAGTGCAGGGATTAAAGTCTTTGAATCGTCGAGCTTCAGATTTAATCGTGCGGGTTAAAAATTAAACATCTTATTCTAATTGTCAATTAAAACCGACTATAAAGAGAAAAGGAAAGAAAAGAATCCTCTAAATCTGATATTATGAACTCTGTCCCTTGTTATCTGGATATCTAGTGAAGACTACTATGGGATTGCACATAGGATAGAAATCAATTTCCTCTGATTTCTCCTTCTATAGCCACCCATTTCTGCTTCTCTCTACTAGTTTTCGTACCAGAACTTTAACTTATGATTTGAACTGCAGTTCAATTGGGGTATTTATAATACGATTCTTAAATCTATTGAGCTTAGAGCTTTTCATAAACCAGACCAGGGACTAATATCCAAATAATAAACAAGGCCTCTAAATTAATTAATTTTTATATTTAACCCATAATATAATTAATTAATTAATATTGATTCATGTCACCAAAGAATCAATATTGACCAACCCCTTTATTACCACATTATGAGGAATGAGTTGCATGGACTCAGTATATCTCCATATTTACAGTTACAGACATTCTTAATTAATTTGAGCTTCTGACAAGCTTCAAAATTAATTAACATCTTTTATTCCTGATTTGTACCATTAAATACTTCATTTATGCTTGAACTTAATCAGCCTGTAGGACTTTAGAAAAATGAACCTTCTGAGCTACTCAAAGATGTCACCATCATATACTATATATGATTTCTGTGGACATACATATTTGCGAGAACACCAGTATCCTCTTATCCCATTGATCGGGAGGTTATACAACGTGTACGAGATCATAGAAGGCCGTATGTATCGTTTTACCTTGCGAGATATAAATTATAATATCATAAGTGAGACAACTTGAGGATTAGTGTATCGGAGTAAGCTGCAACATAGTCAATTAGAAGTTGTTTGTCTTGATCACTTGATATGCTAGTACGTGAGATTGCATATTGATAGGACTATGGTGAGTTGTGTTCTTCTATCTGACATCAGAAGAAACATGATCTCGTGACTTGGTTAAGTCTGAATTCTAACAAAAGTTCAGAATTATTTACATGTTGTGTGTCAGTTTAACTTGTCATGGTGGAGAGCCTGATTAATGTGAATGAATATCCGCATCTTAGGTGATAGAACTTGTGTAGAGCATTATGGAAATTGGAATTAGATTACCATATCCGAGTATTACGATGGGAATATTCCTTGAGGAACTCGAAGAGGTTCTAGTCGTGCTAAAGTCCTGCGGACTAGTTTAGTTCAAGCACACATGATAAATTTGGGTGGTACTGCTCAAGAGAATAAGAAGTCAATTAATTATTGGAAGCTTGTCAGAAGCTCTAATTAGTTAACGAATGTCTGGTGACCTTACATATGGGGTTTCACCGAGTTGATGCAACTTGATTCTCTCAATATGGTAATAAAGGAGTAGGTAAGTATTAATTTTCGGGTGGAATAAATTAATATTAATTAATAAATTATGTCCAGGATTGTGGACAAGAGAATTAATTAATTCATATGCCCATTTTATTATTAGTATAATATCCAAGGTCTGGCCCAATATAGTTGCTTAATGGATCCATTAGGGTTTAGAACCCTAATTATAAATACTCGATTCTCTACTCAAATTTTAAAATTGGTTGTATCACAACAACAGACATCCTAGACTGAGTGAGAGAGAGAGCGAGAGAGAGGTGCGCCAATTGCTGGAGAAAGGGAAGAAATTTGACTTCAATGTGTTCAGTGCAATTTAGCGGTATCCTCACCAGTAGTTGCATTAGAAAAGCCAAGGGATACAGATATGGAAATCTGATATGGAGGATCAACAAGATTTCTAATCCTTCATCTTTTTCAATTAGTTGTTGAATTAAATTGAGAGATATTTAATTATTTTTCCAAATATCTAATTGGAAACGTGTAGTGGAATCAATCTGAGTATTCAACGCGGTTGCATATTTAAACCCTACAAAATTACAATAAATTTGAATCCAGTACAATTTAATCGATAGGAGCATACATAAACTTATTTATCGATTAATAATTATTTTAACATTCATGAACTGTTTGGGATTAATGGATCTTTGATTTGGTACAAAAGATTAATCCCTTCATCAACTCCCATTTTGAATCCCACTAGTTGAGAACTAGTGGAGTAAAACTTTATAAGTAAATGAACTTGACCCAAGTTAAACCAACCTAATTATTCTACATGCACATTAATTTACTCTAATGACCAACACTATTTATTACATAGTAACTAATTTTTCACTAGAACATCTATATTATATTACTGCATAAACCTAAGTATGTTTAGGGGAAAAAAAGGAAAACTAAGAATTTGATGCAAGAAATTAAGTTTCCGGAAATATTATCCCAAGTTTTATTGAATTGGTGATTTTATCCCATACACCCAACTCCGTTGTATATTTGTAGATTCACTTAGTTATATTCCACGTTAACTCTAATGTAACACCTGATCGATGCTATATTTGCACACAAATTATATCTAGGGCAAATAAATTTATAAGTAATCCGAAGGTTGTCGAACCCACGGAGATAGTGCAATGAACATATCGTATATATTGAATATAGTTTTCCAATCTTTTGTTTGGTCAAATCCAAATTCAAATAGGTTTTGGGGTTTGGGAAATAACTTTTTTAAATAAATTCATATAAATAAAAGCACAGATCCTAGGGGATTCTACCAAACTGATCAACATGCCAGAAACAAATAATTTAAACCCAGAAAAGTCTTATGGTGGAAAATCTGTTAATTTGGAATTAATTCCTTCGTCAGCCAATTAAAATTTAGATTACTAATCAGTGATTATCTCATCTCGGTCTCAAAAACACAGAATAGTCAATCTCAATATAAGATTAGATCCAACAGAAATTCAATCATATTAAATCCTCTCTTCCTATTATTAAGTTTTACCTCTCGGTCCATCAATTAGCAACTAAAACCCATTCCAAGTTTCATCTCTCGATCTTTTAATTGAAAATAGATTTAAAATAAAATCAGAGAATTTAAATCAATTAGGTTTTGAATGATTCGAATCAACACATGAATCACTTATGAAGAAACCCCATAATCTGATAAAAGTTGTAACCTAGCATGTTGAAATTAAACATTGAAACAGAAACTAAAGATTGCATTAAATTAAACTTACTGAAATATAAAGTACAGAAAAATAAAAGGTTGATCCTGTTCTTTAAAACTAAAGAAAACATTGAATAAAATAAAGATGAATAATGGATAATGGATCATGAAAAATAACCTAATTATGAGTTTATATATAAGTAGGGTTAGGCCTTGAGGTCTTAAACTTCAGGGTTTAGTGATATATGGTAATTTTGTCTCAAATCTCGTGCAAAACTCGAATAAAACTATTTCCTTCTAGAAAAATATTTGCATCGACTAACACAATCTGTGCGTCGGTCGATACGCCTCCTTCATATCGATCCATCTTTGGGGTCAAAATCATCCGTGTCAAGTAACTCCGTGTCGACTGACATGGTCTCTAGGTTGGTCAACACAGACTCAGCTTCCATGTCGCTCGAGATTCTTCCACGTCGGGCAAAATAGAATTTCTTTGTGGCGGATTTCTTCATCCTTTCATCAAGTTTTCTCTTCTTTCGATGTATTTTCTTACAAAATTCAGCACCACAAGTGTAATACCCTCTAATATTTGCATGCTTAATTTTTTAAGTAAAACAATCTAAAATGCATAAAAAAAATAAGAAAATAATGC
Source organism: Plectranthus barbatus (assembly GCA_026898455.1). Lineage (NCBI taxonomy): Eukaryota > Viridiplantae > Streptophyta > Magnoliopsida > Lamiales > Lamiaceae > Plectranthus > Plectranthus barbatus. Next base: position 169,904 of record JAPKLW010000022.1, on the reverse strand, counting down.
GATAAGTGAGTAGAAATATGAGCTTATCAACATCCACATAAATTTATTATATTTTTCTTACTTCTTGTGCATTACGCACCTCCCGCGGGCCGCGACAGAACGCCAGCTTCTCCACCTCCCACCACAGCCAGTAAAACCTCCATGATATCACCATTGTCCTTGGCAGTGTACGCTCCAAGCTACTGTGCCACAGCATACAAGTGTTTTTTACAGATTGTTGTTTGTCCTATCGTACATCAAGTTGGTTGGTATCTGTTGGGAAATCTGGCTGTTTTCCTTCCATAGGGGCGCACGAATTACAAGGCATTATTGCTAGAGCCTAAAGGGGGAAATTGTTAGATATTAGCCTTGGTGTTTTGGTGGATCAAATCCTAAGTCCAACCAGCGTCAGTTGTCTCTAGAATAGCTCTAGTCTCAAATGTAAAGTCCTGTGTAGGTATTTTGAGTTGTAAGTCGCAGCTGATCAAGACTCATGCTGGC
>JAPKLW010000022.1:126655-169414 GCA_026898455.1 Plectranthus barbatus | reverse complement strand
TACGTATTTTCCGCTGCCAAAGTATACCCTGATATCCGGGACCAACAGTATCGATGTCTTCTTTCTCATCATATCTGCCAGCTCTACTAGCGTCCAGTCGGTATCAATCTTCAACAGGTACTCCATGTTTTAGGGAAAAAAATTTTGGTTATGGCTCCACAAAAGCAAAAAAAAAAATAGTAAAATGCCTCCCACCACCGTAACTTGCACAGCGCAGCCATCTTCTCCTAACACTTTCCACCAAATGTCTATGTTTTTTCCTGACCTCCTCCCCACCACACTCTCAGTTACCTCCTTTGCCTCTAGATGGCAAGTTTTTAGCTCGAAGCTCGCCATCGTCCAAACTATCATCACTGAAATATGCGAATCCACGGCCTACACCTACAACCAGCTCCTTTTGTCTTTCCTCCTCGTACTCGTCTCAACCCTCCGCCCACTGAAACCCTCTACTACGGCTGCCAAAACGACTCGTCCGATCACGGGAAGCTGCTGATGCAATATCACCTCAACATGGTGCGGGGATTGCCTTAAAAGTAAATAAATGACCTTGAGCTTCTTCTTTGATGCGAACTCCTCCACCACTCCACTACCATTATCCTATCCCGCCCCAATTCCAATTTCTCGAAAGAGGAGCTGACTTTTTTTGTTAGAGACATCTTCGCTCGCCTCCGAATCGGTGGGGTAAAGTTCAAGATGTAAACATTGTTTTGAAATTTAATTATTGAAAGAAAGGACTTCATTTCTATCTAATAAATATATAAATTCATGTGGACACTGATGGTGTGCTGGCGGAGATAACGAGTGAATTAGCAAATATCTAACGGACTTAAAGGTGGGATGAAATTCTGTAAAAGAATATATATATATATATATATATATATATATGGGATGATCGGGTGAAGATAAATCTAAACGTGAGAAATGAGAATAAATCGCTATCATTGATTTAGCACAAGTAATAATCCAGATTGACTGAAAATTTTGGCATTTTATCTCAATTTTTGTTGATTATTGGGCACCTTCATAATTTTGTGTTATTTAATTCATGTAACATTTCTTTTTTTCCTAAATATTCTTCATTCTATCTAGATTTTTATTCAATATAAGGTAAATATTATGTTATGTACTTAGAATATTTTAACTTGACTATTCTTTATCTTATCCCAATTATTATTCATTATAAAGATAATTTGATGCATTTTATCTCAGTATACCTTCATTTATAGTACATTAACAAAAAATGATGTCTAATTCTCTAATAAGAAAAGATTATGTGCACCAAAATATGGATATGCATATCATATAAGATATGTGAAATATTGTTAAAACTATGGAAAGTTATTTAAATTTTAAGATTGAAATATATCTTAATTTACTTGAATATTTTGTACCAAATTTTTCAAGAGAATTATATTTTCAAATTCTTTCTTATAATAAACCTTTTGAAACATAACATTTGAATTTTGTTTGTGAATCATATCTATCATTAATGTACTAAAATAAACAAATAAATAATTATGATACCATTGTATTGTATTAAAAAAACATTATGTTTTCATATCATTTTATCTTAAAATCTATTCTTTATATTTCTATTATATTTTCATTCTAATCTCATTGTATTACATAAAACAAAATATTAAATTTTCATGTCATTTTATCTTAATTTTTTTTTCTTTTTATTCTAAATAATATTCATTATATCATTATCAAATATGCATTTTATGAAACAATATAATGCATTTTATTCATCGTAGAGTTCATTTATACTATAATATTGTTCATCATAAGTATAATTTCATGCATTATACGAAAGTCTACGCGATGGAACGTAATTTCGGTGTTGTTGGGAATTTATCTTCGAAATTCCCTTCTTTTTTATGTTTTGATGTGTCAAACATGTAAAGAAACCATCTTAGAAAGTGTTTCTAGATTAGCTTAATCGTACAAACTTGTAATATCCACTTAGGATGTTTATCGAGTTGTAAAAATTGATCAAGACAAACTGGGCTTGTGATCGAAGTCATCAGTTTGAACATCGTGAAGAAGAGAAGAAACAAAGACTCAAGCCACAAACTGGCGAACTGATGACCATTTCAGCTTGAAGCAAGCCACTTAGATAAACAGGTAGATATCACCAGCCGGGACAATCACCAGTTTATCAAGTCCAATTTCATCTCACGAATAGAGATAAAGACAAGCCAAAGGAATCACAAGAGCCAAACTCAAGGCAAAGAAGATTCCTTAAAGTCAAAAGTTCAAACTTCCAATTTAGTATTCCTGAGACTGGCAAGCCGTTCTGACACACAACAGGGTGTCAACACTTTGTGTCAGGAAAGGACGGAATAGGTGCGGCAAAGCAGACCCAACGGATAGATCGAAATTCGGATTGTCTCTAAACGTCTCTTTCACCAAATCTTTCCCTGCTTTGTCCATAAATAGACCTAAGAAATCTCAGAGGAAAGGTTACGGTTAAAAAAATCAACTTGCGCTTAAGTTAGAGCAAACTGATCAATCCATGTCATAACCACAATCTCTGAACAATGACTCCAAGAGTTCATTTCCCCTGTTCGAGGCTATTTTTAATAGATTATTGTGTTCCATCTCTGGACACGAGACTCTATGCTTAACAGCTTGAGTTTTTCTTTTGGTGCTCTTTCTCTCTAAGAAACATCACAGCAATTACAGCTATCTCCAAGTTGTGACTATCACGGGCATGTGCCATAAGTTTGAAGTGTTCTGGGAAGAACATAAAAGCTCCCTACTTTCGGAGGAGGAGGCTACGTGACATGCCCACACTCTCGATCTAAGTGCCGAAAGAGAACGAGACCATGGGCGAGTGAGAAAGGGACTGGTGGACACTAGAATTCACTAGCTTGAGATAGATCGTGAGGATAGATTGTAATCCTAAGGCTAGTATTTTCCAGGCTACTTCCTGAAAAGAGTATGTAGGACAGTTGTTGGAACCTCTATAAATTCTTGCATTATTTATTATTTTATTCAATTCTTTAAGGATTTAAAACCCAACACTTTCTCGTGTTGGAGTATACCAAACTTGTTAATAACCAGACTCGCAGACTAACAATCCTATCAGAGAATCAAACAGGTTGATAACCACCAGTTTGTAATTTGCAAGAACTTGCTCTTATTCTTCCGCTACATATATCTATTTAACTCTGACCTCGGGACCAACTCAGTTACAGAAGATCCTCAAGCTGACAAAGGTCAATATGCAGTGGAGTTAGAGCAGAAACCCACATCAAATGCATAAAATCAACTTGTGTTAGAGGATTTTCATCTCATAGAATTGTTAGTTGTTGGAACCTCTACTCAAGAACCATTCGTACAACCGGTCATAAACAGTGAGCTTCACAGACCCATATGGCGAAGACATCATCTAGAAGATACAGTATTAGATGATGTTACCAATCTAGTACGGATGAGGCAAGGAAATGCACTACTTGCTTGCTACATGTCCCAATCAGAACTGACAAAGATTGGAGAAGCTTTGCAGGCGTTGGATTGGATTAACGTGATGCAAGAAGAGCTTTCATAATTCACCCGCAACAATGTTCGTTACTTGGTGGACAGACCTACACATCAATCTGTGAGAGGCACCAAGTGGGTTTTCAAGAACAAGTGGGATGAAACTTACAATATAGTTAGGAACAAAGCAAGACTAGTTGCCAAGGGATACGCACAATATGAAGGCATTGACTTTGATGAAACCTTCAAACGAGTGGTCAGACTAGAAGCTATTAGGCTATTTTTAGCCTATGCATCGTATCATAACTTCACAGTATATTAGATGGACGTGAAGAGTGCCTTTTTTAATGGAGAGCTCAAGGAGAAAGTATACGTCGAACAACCTCCTGAATTTGAGCAAGGCACACAAGTATACATAATGAGAAAGACGTTTTTTGGCTTTAAAGCAAGCTCCTCAAGCTTGGTACGAGATGTTATCTCACTTTCAACTTTTGCGATTCCTTAGAGGCCATTCTGTATGGGGCTTTTGAGATAGGAGCTGCTCTTGGTTCAAGATCATTAACAAACTCCAGTTGCCTATCTAGCTGCAATTTGGATAACTCATTGGGAAAGACGTACTTGAATTCTCTTATGACTCCATTGTCACTGACAGTAGTGTCCATCATAACATCTTCATTAAAATATACTAGAAAAGTTTGACTATCTTTTATACTTGCAAAATGATAAGCCTGCATGGCGAAAATTATGGAAATCCTAGTCCCCTTCTGAACTCTGTGCAATTATAATGGTCCTAGATTGTCCAAAAGACACTATCATGTCCTTGCATTGTCTGGTGGCATGGTTTGCTTCCAACTAATCCATTCCAAGTATAATATCCACGTCTCTCATTTGCGGGACATTTAGACTATTGGCTCTTATTTCGCACGTTCCAAAAAAAACTTCTGGGTTCGGATAGATGTAGTTCGAGAGAGATGATTCTCTGGTTGGGGTTACTATACACAGATTGTTCTTCGTTCTCTTTGTGCTATGTCCTAGATTTTGAACATAGTTCTCGGATAAAAAAGATTGCAATGCACCAGTGTCGAAAAGAATAATAACATGGGACTAGTTAATCTGTCCCATACCTGTTCAGTTTCCCCGATCTTCCTTCTCTTTAGGTTGTTCCAGAGCATAGGTGATGGAGACCCAGTTAATAAAAATTGTGAGTTTATTTCTTCAATTCTGAAAGCTCTTGAATTTCAAGGTACTCCACAGAAATTCAAGAGCTTTCAGAATTGGAGAAATAAACTCACAATTTTTATTAACTAAAAATTGAATTACAATAAAAATATGAAGACCTATTTATAGGGATAAAATCAAATCTAATCCTAATCAAACTAGGAAAATAAATCTGAAAAACATATCAAATCTATCAAGATATACAGAAAATATATCTTAATATCTTTGTAATAAAACGAATCTAAATCCTACAAATCTAGAAATCAAATCTAATATAATTTAAAGCTAAATCAAAATCTTATCAAAATATATCAAATTTTCTATAATATCTTCAACAAATCTTCTTGAAATATCTTGATATATCTTGCCAACTAGATCTCCAAACCTCTTTAATTTCTATTGAGTACCTTGAAATTCAATATTGACTTATCAAGCAGACTTTCACATCTGTTTGTGGCGTCTTCACTATATCCTTTGTTTTTTAGGCGAGTTGTTTGTTGGGTTGTAGGGGTTAGTTTTTATCATTGCCTACGAATCTCTAAGGGTCACCTTCAAAGGTGTTGGATTTCCCCCATCGTATCAAGTTTCAATTTGCTTCCATATCGCGTCAGAGTCATTTCAGTCAAGTTCCTAGGCTGCAATCTAAACCTTCCGGCAAGGATCGTATCAATAGGTTCTTCCTTGTCGTGTAGACTGCGGTGCTTGTTGTTGTTGTTTTTGTGGTTGTTGTTGTTGCTGCTGCTGGGGCACCTACTGAATCGGCTTTGCATGAATGATACAATTGCGAGAGTTTTTTAGCTATGATCAGCCTTGTAGTGCGTGCATTCGAGTACTACCTGAATTTCCTTGGTGCTAGTTTCAAAAATCATGTCGTTTATTGTCTAGCAACACTATGACGAGTAGTGTCTCATCCTTCTGCAGTTGTAGCAGTTTGCACAAAGTGAAGCACATATTCCCTGATGTTCTCTCCAACAGCAATTGCAGCATCTGATGGCAAAATTGCCTTGGCGATTGTTTCCTTTGTTCTGAAAATTCTTTTAGTTTCCCGCCTGGTTGTTGCAAAAATTCTTATTGCCTGGCTAATTCGTCTTCTGTCCAGCAGTAGAATTTTAGGGAACGTCTTTTTGGTTCCTCTTAGTTCCCATTTCGGCTAGCTGTTCTGGTTTATAACTTAAGGTGGCTGCTCAGAGACCATTCCTCAATGCCGCTTCGATGTTGAAAGCTCTATGAAGTGTGTCTTCGTAGTCCAATCCAGTAAGGCGGGCTATATATGCTTCAATGTTACTTCCCAATCCTAACATAAACTGGATGGCTTTCTTTTGCTCGGTAGCATTATGAGCATACTTCGGTAGGCTATTGAACATTCTATCATGCTCGGTCACGATCATATCACCTTGGACCAAGCGATGGAACTCTGCTTCTTTCTGGACTCTATAGGTTTGAGGGATGTACTTTGTAAATAATTCTTCTTCGAAATACTCCCAAGTTACAGCTGCCTTTTGTTCCGGGTTAAGATTCTCCCACTAGTGATTAGCTTCATCAACTGCATGGAGTGCGTTGTGTTGCGCTAGTAGCTATGATAAATATTCGCAAGTGCACGTACGTCCTAAAAAGTAATACAGATCTAAGTCCAGATATCGAACCCAAGGGAGTGAAACTGAGCCGTGCACATCATATTGTTTGTAATTTAAGGTGTAATTGTGACTTTTTCTAATCTAGAATAACAAGAAAGCATATAAAATAAAACCAAACAATGCTAAGGCAAGTAACAATGTTTCTTCCCACAATATAATCATAAACTGCTCAAATATGAATTAACACGATGTTGACATATACATTAGTTGTCAACTATTGGTTATCTACTTTCCTATATGCTGCAGCATTGTTCAGACATCGATTTTGGTCCTTGTAACCGCACTTTTCTTTGTCTAAACTGCTTCCATAGTACTAAATCTGTATTTTCTTGCTAACCCTCATATGTCTATGATGAGTTTTACTTTCTAATACACTATTCAGAACAAAGGTTCTTACAAGTCTTGGATTTTATGTATTCCTTCACTAGAACTCAAGATTGATCACGATTCCCTCAACCTAGATCTCCTCTTGGTCTCACTAAGTGATATCTTCACCTGCCACTTTCATGTTTAGGTAAACAAACAAATGAAAATCGAGATCAAACACCAGATTCAACAAAAGAACAACTCCAGCATATATTCATGTAGAAAAACCAATTAAAAACCCAAGCTTAAAGAGTTTAGCTCATGCTTGCAAAAGATGGATAGAAAATCGCATTCGAATTCATATCTCTAACCATTCGCTATGCAAAAATATGAATTAAAATTGAAAATAAAGCTAAAACTGATCCAGATTCTTCACAGCTTTAGCTTCACTCCGCACGAACTCACGATTCTTTCTTGCTTGCAAACCTCGATGATTGTGTGTTCTCGCCCCCCAATCCGTCTATCTCCTTCGTCCTTGTCATCCTTTTTCCAAAATATCTCCTTTTTTTCAGTTCGGATTCATCCCAGCTCTACATGTGGATCCCCAATCTGCCTTCCAACTCTGGCGATCCTCCTGGTTAACATGTGTCCTACTTTCGGGACAGGATCCGAAAAGTGCAAAGATCCTGTCTGTTGTGCTCCTAAGTGTTGGTCAACAGAATTCGAGCCATGTTGTTCCCATGATGTGACATTGTATCTTTTCTCCATGCGCTTGCTATGCTCCAGCATGATGGGACATGTGGTTTTATTTGAACAATTCTTTCGCAAAAACTCATAAATAGCACAAAACACACAATAAAGCTTAAACTAAATAACTTCACAAATCCACCTATATTTTCCTAATTATCCAACGAAACAAGACCATTCTAAGACATATTTAACTAAGTTAAAAACGAAAACATTAACTCTTTAGGAGAGTTATCACTCCCCCAAACTTAAGATGTTTCTTGTCCCCAAGCAACAAGCACTCAAAAGAAAACAAAATGAACTTGATTTACATATTCCTGTCTCGGGGCTTTCAGTTAACACAAAAGAATCAAAGAAGAAAATTTTCATTTGTGATTCATAAGTGATTGTTGGGAATTATTTTTGGATTTATGTTGTAAATCTCCCTTTAGATCAAATTGTAAAGGTTTTTGTTGAATCAAAGCCTTAGTTATTTTGGTGGATCATTGTTGAAGTCTAGAATAGTCTAGCAACTCATTTGTAAAGTCCTATTTAGGCTATATATCGAGTTGTAATAGATTAGAAGTGCTTGTGGAAGATTGCTATAGGATTCAGCAATTGAAACGAAGTAAATCAGATTCCAAGCAACTTCGGAAGATACTGGATGCTAGGAGTGTTCTCAGCAGTCAGGAAGATGTTGGCGGCTAGAGACATCAGCAGACAGAAATGACCGCTAAGGAGGTAGTAGTCAAGCGCTGAGAAGAATGACTGCTAACAAGTTGGTAGTCATATGCTGAAAGAAACGACTGCTAGGAATACTTGCTCAGCAGTCAGAAGTAAAAAGATAGCAAAATGCTGAAGGAGTCAGCATTCACTAATACTCAGGAGATTGCTAGAAGTTGTAGAAATCCGGAATCAAGACTCAAAGTACTGAATACGCAACTACTGAGGTGTCAGCAGTTGGATACAAAGACAGACTGCTAGAAGATCTCAGCAGTCAAAAGGTCTAAGGACTTAGCAGAATGTTCCCAGCATTCTAAAAAAGAATGCTAAGCAAGGAAATATCCAGCAACTTCTGCTAAGACTCCCGTTTTGACAAAGGGTACAACCAAGGACACATAGCTTTCCCGAAGTAGTTGAAAAGCATTGTACCAAGCCAGAAAGGACGGAGAAAGTAGCAGCTCTATTAGACAAAGAGAACGTTGTGTCCAACGGGTCTGGAGATTCAAAAGTTTGAATCACCAGATATAAAAGAGAAGTCCAAACAAGAGAGAGGAACTACTACTACAACTGCTTCTACCATTCGCAAAAGACAATTATTGAGAGATAACTTTTACAAGCGAAGCAAAGCGAAAGAGTATTCAGTTGAGAGCACGTTAAAGAGACAAGAAGAATTTCAAGCTCTCAACAAAAGTGTCACGCATTGAATATCTGACACTGCATTCAAGAAGAGATTTCTTGACCTTGTTCAAGAATCAATCATTGGGATAACTTCCATCCTAGGAAGCATCCAGCAGTCACATCTCTATAAAGAGATTGACTAAGACGGGTTGTTGCCAAAAAACACAGAAGAGTTTAGGAAGGAACTTAAAAGCTTCCATTACAACGACTATAAGTTTTAAGAAGGTGTCGCCCTTGACTTAGCCGTAGCTATCAAAGGATAAAACAACGGAGGATAGCTTTGTAGTGGCTGGCTCGAAAGCTCACCACCTGCTACAAGTGACCGGTGAATCCTTGTACTCTCATATATCTTTTTTGTGAAAATTCTCAGTGTTCGACTGAGGAGTGGACGTAGATCTTAAGGATCGAACCACTATAAATCCTGTGTCTTTGTTACTGTTTTATTGTGTCTACCATTGATTTAAAACCTAGCAACCTCAAGTTGCTAGTGTATATCTGAAATAATCTTAACTCCAACTTTAAGCTAAACATTTTAAACGGAACTAAGTGCAAGATAACTTGAAATATTCCGATGCATTTGTTAAATAGTCTTTCGCTGAGGACATTTCCAAGGACGATGCTGAGCATTTGGATATCAATAAATATCCTCAGGAGAATGCTGAGCTTCAAGATGATGAGATTCAGAATGATGAGATACAAAATGATGAACCTCAGGTGATTGCTGAGAAAATGATCTAGCAGACAACAATCCAGCAGACGATGCAAGCATTGAAACCCCAGCATCCAGCAACCCAAAACCAAGATGGCTACGTGATCATCCTCTAGATGCTATCATTGACGACATCAATGATCCAATAAGGACGAGAAAAAGAAATGCAATGCTAGCATGCCACATATCACATGAAGAACCTACAAAGATTGAAGATGCATTACAATCTACAGATTGGGTGAATGTTATGCAGGAGAAGCTAGTTGAATTCACGCACGTCAAGTCTGGGATCTAGTAGACAGACCCAAGCATCATAGCGTCATTGGAACAAAGTGGGTCTTCTAGAATAAGAAGGATGAATCAGGAATGATCATCAAAAATAAAGCACGTCTAGTTGCCAAAGGATACAGACAATGCGAGAGAATCGATTATGATGAAACATTTGCTCCAGTAGCCTGACTGGAAGCAATAAGGTTATTTCTCGCATATGTTGCTCATAATGAATTTTCAGTCTTGCAGATGGACGTGAAAAGTGCTTTTCTTAATGGTGAGCTCAAGGAAGAGGTATATGTTGAGCAACCACCGCGCTTTGAACAAGGAAACCAAGTCTATAGGCTCAGGAAAGCCTTATATGGTTTGAAGCAGGCACCACGGGCATGGTATGGAACTTTGTCCAAGTTTCTGTTGGACAATGGTTTCAAGAAAGGGAAGATTAATCAAGCTCTCTTTTGAATTAATGACGAAAGAAGTATATTACTTGTGCAAATATATGTCGATGACATTATTTTTGGCTCTAAGAATCTAACCTTGTGTGACAAGTTTTCTTAGCTAATGCAGAGTAACTTCCAGATGAGTATGATGGGAAAGATGTCTTACTTTCTCGGACTCCAAGTTAAGCAATCAAGTAAAGGGATCTTCATAATCAGAGGAAATACACAAGAGATCTCATTGCTAAGTATTGCCCAAAAAAGACAAAGAGCTTAAGGATTCCTATGAGCACGAGCTGCCAAATTGCCCTTGATGAAGGAGGGGAAGTTGTGAATCCTACGCTTTATAGAGGTATTATCGGTTCTTTGCTTTATCTAACGGCTAGTAGGCCAGATATTTCCTATGCTGTAGGAGTTTGCGCGAGATATCAAGCAAATCCCAAAAACTCGCATCTGGATACTGCTAAGGGGATAATCCGATACCTCAAGTGCACAGAAGGTCTAGGAATTTGGTATCCAAGGTCTGATGGACTAGCACTCAGCGGATATTCAAACTTAGACTTTGGAGGATGTAAGATCGATCAAAAAAGCACGAGTGGCACCTGCCAATTCCTAGGACACAAGCTTATAAGCTGGCTTAGCAAGAAGCATCACTCGGTGGCGACGTCTACAATAGAAGCCGAATATGTAGCAGCTGCAAGTTGTTGTGCTCAAGTATTGTGGATTCGGCAGCAACTACAAGATTATAACATACCTTCGGAATGCGTGCCAATCTACTGCGACAACAACAGTGCTAGGTGCATCACGAAGAAACCTGTTCATCACTCCAGGACAAAGCACATCGATATTTGACATAATTTCATAAGAGATCATCAAGAGAAAAATGATATCGATGTTTAATATATATGCACAGAAGATCAGCTTGCTGAGGCCAAATTCAAAGAACTATGTCTGAAGTTGGGCCTCATAGAGTTAGAAAAAGATGTGGATGAATGAGTTCACACTCTCATTCTTTCTGGATTTCTGATTTTCTAGGATTTCTTGGATTTCTGGTTATTTTCAGAAAAGATGGAGAAAAACGTATCCCAACTTACGTTTTTAAGGTGCTGAATCTTGTTGCTGAGATACGGTTGCTAAGCAAAAAGCAAATGAATGCTGAGTCCAAGCTCTCAGCAATTCCTAAGTAGTGTGATATTATAACTAGAAGATCAGACGTTTGCTAGAGATTGAATGTTGAGTCCAAGCTCTCAGCATTTCATCAAAATGCTAAGTTATAATATTCAATAAGTGGTACAGACAGTTGCTAGAAAATGATTGTTGAGTCCAAGCTCTAAGCAGTCAATATGTGGATGCTAGAATTTGAATGCTGAGTCCAAGCTCACAGCAATCTCCGATGATAAACACCCATTTTGTGCATTTTATTGATGTGAATCTGCTAACTATTTGCCTTAGATTAGATCATTAAGTGATATTTTTGTGCTGTATTCATACTCTTTAAGAAAATATTACGTTTGGTTTGGTTTTGGGTTGTTTATGCAGATTTCACGCACAATTGAGCCGTTTACAGGATATGACTGGGTACCATGGAGCCAATCGATGTTCGTTTGCATCAAGAAGAGGAAGAAGTGAGAAAATACCCAACCCAAATACGTTTTAGGCCAAAATTCAATGGAAACCCATATCGAAAGCAGTTGATGTTCAAATAAGCAGTTGCGAATTCCTCCACACATGGAATTCGAGCTAATGGAGCATGACAGTAGATAGATCTTTGAGTTAGCTTTCCAATGCAACTAAAATCGGGTCAATTGGAGTTCGGGAGCGAAAGTTATGGCCAAAACCGTGAGACTGCGCACGTTCGTGACAAGAACGGCGACCCAGATTACAAAAACAGCGATCGCCTTTTATGCTTCTGGGTCGCCGTTTTTGCAATTTTCACCATTTTTCCTTCGGCACACAATCTTCGACTTTCTCGAAAAGTCAAAGCGGGAATATTTTGAATTTCAAATTCAATAAATGTGTTGGACACGTCGCATTTAATGCATGCAATAGACGACGACAAACCAGGAGACGACACGACACAAGCTCTCAATTCTATAGGGGCGTGGGATACCATACGAAACGTCTCCAAACTCTAACCGTCGATTAGATTTGAAGCGGTGATTCCTCCAACCGTCAAATCAATTACTCAGAAGGTACATAAACCGCACTTCATCAAAAATTTTAAACCTTCTGCACTTTGAATCCCTAGAATTTTAAGCATTCAAGCATCCAAACTCTCAAACTCTCTCAACCCTGAATCCCCCGCTCGTACCCAAATGTCTGATTCACCCCCTGAGAACCCCCTAAAGATAGACCAAGCTCCTATTGATGCCATGCCCCTCCACGAAAGGCATGCACCCACTTTTACTCAGATTATTAAGAAGCAAGAGGTCGAAGATGAGATTCCGTACGCTTTTCTGGTAACACTAGCAAAGAAGAAGGAGCAATCTGGTCTTTCTAATGCTCAGAAGAGAGCCAGTCAGGTCATGAAGGACCGGATTCTTTATACGCCTCTTGTTGTTCCCAATTTTCTGAATTGGGTGATGGACACCTTGGCGAAGGAAAAGATGGTCGAATACTTGTGTACCGAACCTCTGAGGTTCCGACCTCACATGGTCTCTGAATTCTATGCAAGGGCGGTTGTAGCAAAAGATTCCAAGTCTTTCAAGACTTCTGTTTTTTTGGAACAATCATAACAGTGAGTGCTAAGGTACTTGCGAAGAAGTTTGGGCTTCGCAATTCAGGCCCACATTTCGCCAGCTACAAAGTCACCAAAACAGACGAAATGGATGCTAGGTGGAAGCTATGGAAGAAGCCTAACTTGAAGAAAGACCGTCTAGAGAAGGAGATCACTTGGAAGGTGGCAACACCAATTAATCAGTTCCAGGAGGATTACAGACTCCTTGCTGATCTTGTGATCAAGATGTTCCAATGCAATGTTGGGTCGTACTCGAAACTTTCTACAAAAAAGTACAGCGTGATGATGGCGTTGGTAGATGGCATTCAAGGGAACTGGGCTGAGTTCTTCATTGAGCGATGCTTGGATCATGCAAAGAAGAACGTGAAAATTAAGGAGGAGGGGACCTTCTCGTCCAACGTAAACTTCGGGCAGAAGGTCAGCAAGTTTAATTAACAAGTATTTATCGGAAACAACTCTATCCTCTTACCTCGTCGATAGAAAGATCATGAGGTGTGTTGTAGATCATAGATGATCGTATAGATTACATGACCTAGCGAGATATGAATAGTTTTTACACCTGAAACAGTCCAAGAATAGACTAATGGTTTAGGTTGCCGCACAAGCAGTATTTAGTAGCTTATCTTGGTTTCTAGATGTGTTGGTATGTATTGATTGAACCTTACTGAGATTTATTTTATTATTTGATATTAAAAGAAACTTGATCTCGATGCTTCATGTGATCTGAACCTTAATGAAGGTCCAAGAAGTTTACACAAGTTTTTGTGTTACGTCCAAATGCTATGATGGAGAGTCTAACGTGTACTTGTACATATATATATATATAGATATCTTGGGTGATAGCAAGTATAAGACGGTGACACTTCCTATGACTTCCCTAGTCAGTATGTGAAACGCTCTCATACTGATTTTCCCAGATCAGTATGGTAATCCCTCAAACTGACTTCTCCTTAGTCAATTCGGGAAGGCCCTCATATTGACTTCTCCTTGTTAGTATGGTTAGACATTAAACTGAGACCTCCAACTCAGTTTTTGGTTAAGGTTAGGCGTGATGATAGTCAGTTCTCGAGCATTCTCCATTGCTCGATCTTCAGTCTATGTTCTATTACAACTCGTTCGGTCCCATACAAGGATTATAGTTTAGAACTCTAGAAACTAGAAAAACTGACTAATATGTCTTATATTCTTTGACCCACCAAAACATCAGATTTAAGGGAGGATTTCTCTAACAAGAATCCTAACAGAATGAGTGACCAATTAATAATGCAATATGTTTTAAAAAAACATTCTTAAGTTGAGAAAATATGTTTATTATATTTACAAAGACATATAAATGCAAGTAAATGACTATGATTTTTACTTAGTGAATTTTCCTTTTCATGTATCTAGAATGTGATGCTATTTTCAAAATAATGCCAAATGCAATGTACAGGGAATTTTGGTATGAGATTTTGTATACAAAAACTAGATATTAAAATAAACATGCTCCAATTGTTGGTTTGGAAAAAAAAAATTTCGTTTGAAAGTTATGGGCAGGGGGAGATTAGATTCCCTGGTTATTTTTGCTACGTGTCTGAAAACAGGGTGCAACTTTAAAACTTTATTGTGAATAAAATACACATGATAATGACTTAAAAAATTTATATGAAGACTCTATGATGTTTCCAAAACCTATAAATAAATTTTGAGAATTTTCTATGATGTCTAAATGTAGTTTCAAAAACCATTTTCAAAATGCAACGCATAATGACACACCATTTTACATAGTACACAACTTTCGAACCACTTAACATTATAAATGTTAGCATCCTCCTTCAAAAAGGTTCTATGTGTCTATAAAAGTTACTTTTCATGAGCAAGCATCATACTTTAGTCATCCTCATCTTCAGGGGGAGAAATCAGTCATCGAAGATGAGGATGATTGGGATTTTTGAAACCTTGAGATCTATCCTCGAGCAAGGTTAGGAGCATCACCTCTTTATAGTGTCACACCTCTTCTTAGTGCCATTGAGCCATTCTCTGATCCAGAAAGCCAACTTGTTGGTCACACATCAGAGTACGAGTAATGTGTAGCGGAAGTATTTAATCAACTAAATACACTCTAAGTATAGACCGTTCAGTTTCTATCGCAGTTTTTGGTTAACAGTTTTTAGAAACACAGTTTGATTCTAGCTAGCATATTAGAGTAACAGTTTTACAAATCTAAACAGTAGACAGTTTATACGCTTCAACACTTACACAGTAAGTGTTGAAGGTTTTAAGATATCTTAGAAAACTGTAAAGTACGAAATGTAAAGAAAACTGTAAACGACACAGAATATTATAGTGGTTCGGAGCCTTAAGTCCTATGTCCACTCTTCGGACATGAGATCCGGTAATTCACTAAGTTATGAAGGTACAATCCTCACGATTTGTAGCCAGTTGCTGTAGAGACCTCTATCCACATCACAATGGATCACTCGCCCAGGTAGTTGTACTTCACTCCTTTTTTAGTCCGTCAAAGGCTCTGCATCTTCTTTGTGGACCGGCTCGAAGTTGGATTGAGGACAAACCTCCCTTTTCCTTCTTCGGAAGGTTGGATGATTGTGTTCTTCTCAAAACGTTGACTGATCGGCAGTAGCCCGTTATAACCTGTTCTTCCTTTGCAAAGAACAGGCTGTTGTGTTCTTACTTGGAAAGTAAGAACACCAAGATATTAGATTAAGTCAACTGACTTAATTCTCATGTACTCAACGTCACACAATGAATCTCCTCAGACTCTGTAGCAATGAATGCGTCGTGGTCATGTATATGAAAAGTTTTAAAAACTACAGAAATGAAAGACATTCAATAAGACATTCAAGAATCAAAATAGGGCAAAATAGCAAGAATTCATGACCATTTTCCTTTGTCTTGATTCTAATCCTTCTCCTTTTCTTGATTTAATGAATCTGCATCCTTTGGCTTTGAGGAAGTTACAACAGCGGTAGATATGGCCAGCAGACTAGCTTGTTGAACCTTGAGGATTGCTGTTACATCTGAGAGGTGTTTCCTATCTTCCT
This sequence comes from Plectranthus barbatus, assembly GCA_026898455.1. Lineage (NCBI taxonomy): Eukaryota > Viridiplantae > Streptophyta > Magnoliopsida > Lamiales > Lamiaceae > Plectranthus > Plectranthus barbatus. Next base: position 153,449 of record JAPKLW010000022.1, on the reverse strand, counting down.
CTCTTGCAGCTATTAGTAGATTCAGCTTCATATTGATATCTTCATCCCGCTTTCTTCGCTCTTCTTCCTGTTTTCTTTATTCCTCATCACGCATTCACCGTTCCTCTTCTCGCTTCTGATCAAACAAGATCAACTGCAGCTTCAACGAGTCATCCCTTCTCTCTTCCCCCTTTTTGACAATTTCAAGAACAAAAGCCATATGTTGTTCCACTCGAAGGTCTATTGCTTGATTCAGAGAAGTGTAGGGTAGAGAGTTTTTTACTACTGAGAGCGGGTTGGGAGACATAACTCTTTCAACTGTAGCTACTGCTATAGAGTTGTCTTGGGTTTAACTCTGAGAGGAAGCAGTAAAAGTCTCCGGTGGAGGAAGAAGTTGGTTCGTTGCTGTCTCTAAAGGGATTCATGAACTGAATCACAAAGTCCGTCTGCCCGGATCGTTAATTGGAATATCAAAAATAAATTGCTATGCCTATGATTATTACTAGCATGCTCCTATTGATTATGCATAAAGAAGGTTTATGCGGAATACCTGGATTGCGAAACCCTGAAGAACGAGTGCGCGGAGATTCCTCTTGATCTTTTCCCACACACAAAGATATAATTCCTAACAGATTGAGGAAATAAATCTATGAAAATTAGTATGTATTTTTTGAAAACAAGAAGGAGAGAGAAGAAAGAAGATAATCCTCCTGATCTGATCTTCTGATCTGTATCCCAGCTCAATCTGAATATCTGGTGAAGATTCCCTTCAGATTCCTTGCCCGGTTGAGAAGCAGGATTTCCTCCTTATTTCTCAGATATAGTCGATCACCACAGCTCCAAAATTCTGGTTTGCTATGTGCAACTTATGATCTTGTGGTGTGTTGAGATCTGAGGAACTGAGGCATATTTGTAGGAAAATATTGGACTTCTATTGGGCCTGATTTTCATGGGCCAGACCAGGGACCAGAATGCAAATAGCAAATAAGGCCTATCAATTAATTAATTCCCATATTCAACCCAGAATATAATTAATTAATAAATATTGATTCATTCTACCAGAGAATCAATACTGTCCTACCTATTTGTTACCACGTTTTGAGGTACGAGTTGCATGGGCTCTGTATATCCCCACATTTAAGGTTACAGAAATTTGTTAATTAATTTAAGCTCTGACAAGCTATTTAATTAATTAACATCTTATATTCTTGAGTCAATCCACTCAAACCTTTTCACTTATGCTTGAACTTAATCAGCCTGCAGGACTTTAGCATAACGAACCTTTTGAGTTGCTCAGAGAATGTCACCATCCTATACTGGATGTGGTTACCTAGTTCCAGTACCAGACAGTCATACACACACTGCTATTACCCAAGATACAGATATACAAGCTCAACCAGAGCCTTTCACGGCAACTCAAAGTAATACACAATCTGCATATACTTCTGTACCTTCATATAGGCTTAGGATCTCATCAAGCCATAGAGATCTAGATTCTTTTAATGTCAGATAAAAGAATCGATCTCGACTTAGGTCCTTATCAATGTGTGCCCCACACTAGCATACCAAGCCATCCAAGATAAGATGCTTATTACCGCATATGCTGCAGCCTACACCGACAGTATATCCTGGAATTGTCTCAGTGATATGTGTGTAAAATAACCTATATTTCGATGTGTGAGCGTGCATGTTTGCGTCCATTTTACCCTCATATCATATGTTTTTGTTGCTCTTTTGTTGTGTTTTCGTGTTTTCGTGTTTGGAATGTTGTAGGATGAGTTTTGAGCATAAAACAACACTTTTGGTTAAGTTTTGGACGCAAATCGCCCGAGCCAAAGGTGAAAAGGAAGTTGGATCGACCGAGCGGAGCAAAAAAGCAGGAAGAGACTAGATTTCAGAGAGATTGCTCGGCTGAGCCAGGTCAGGCTCGACCGAGCCGTGTGGAACTGAGGCCTGGCTCGAACGACCCTGCAGTGCTCGACTGAGCCTGCATTTCAGAGGATCCGCTCAGCCAAGCGAAGCATGGCTCGACCGAGCTAGATTGGGTTTTGGTGGTTTCTAACAGTTTTCCAACTATCTCGGGCAAGCCAAATACGGCCCGGGCGATCCTAGGCTCTGTTTGCTCGTCTATAAAAGGCGAATTTTTGAACTTTAAGAGAACTTTTGGTCAAATTTCCAATAACCGTCATGAGAATTCTCTCTAGATCCATCCCCAAATCATTCCCCATCCACATTCAAGGAGATCTAAGCCACATTCCTCCAATTTGGTGAAGATCAAGGAAGAAAGGGAGGTAGACTGAGTTCAAGGAAGGCAATTGAGGAAGATTACACTTTGACCTAGCAATGTTGTAATGAATTCTATCACTTTTCTTATTGATTTGTACACAATTGAAGGTATGACGAACTAAATTCATATGTGAGTGTTGTTTGAATGAATATTGTGTTGGATTGATATTGAATTTGATTGTTTACTTCCCTTCGAGAGCTTTCATTGCACTAGATTTTGTTCCTTACCTCTTAGGTGTTGGTAATAGCCAGCTTAGGAGGTAGTTAACGTGAACGCTACAACCAACACGCGGGCGGAATCGTCGTGAATAGTGTAGATTCATACGATTTTAGCTCCAATCCTTGTGCGGTGCTAGGTCGTAGGGCAATAATTAACGTTCTATTTGGAGTGGTCTATGGCTTAATAACGTAGCTATTTACGAGTCTAAGCATCATCAACCGTTAGCTCTCTGTGACAAGGGGTTAATGAGTGTAGGGTCGATTGCTCAATCTCCTAGGGATTAAAAAAAAGGTTTACAACATGATTTGATTCAATTTGACACAATTGATGCTCACTCAACACTCACTCTATTCTCATTGTTGAACTTGACACTTTAATCTACCTAAACAAAGTTAATTGATTGATTTAGTTTGGAAGTTACATTGAAAATGTTTTGATTGTTGCTTTATTACATTTATGCAAAATTTGGTTATGATTTTGCTTAGTTAGATAAACTCTCAACGACTTGTGCTTGCCTAGCTATAAGTTCCTTCAAACGAGTAAATGATGTTCATTAGAGCGAATTGAAAGAACCTGGATTGATAAATTTAACGTGATAAAGTGTTGCAATTTTCACCGTCATCACTCAACTGTGATAACCATTTATATCTCGCTAGGTCAGACGATCCATATGATCTTTCGTGATCTACTACACACCGTATGATCTCCCTATCGACGAGATAAGAGGATAATTGCGTTTGCGACACATGTTTGTTAATTCAGACAGGAGATGAACATACAACATTTATGATTCCCAGTATATTAACCAATTGAACTTGTACATAATATACCAATCATAATGCTTTCAGTATATAAATCCTTCAGTCTCTTCCCCCTCTCGTTGTGCTGGGACTGTTGCATCGATTTTGGCCTTTTAGCCAGCAGCTTCGACTTTCTTTTGAAGAACTTCAGCACTTGCAGCTTCGACCTATAATCGTTGGTGCTCAGCCGCTTCTACCTCTTGCTGACGTATCAGCTCAGCAGCTTCTTGCTGACGTTTCAGCTCAGCAGCTTCTTCGTCCAATTTTCTCTGGTGTGCTGCTGCTGCTGGGACTTCTTGTTGATGATGTCTCAGCTCAGCAGATTCTTCTTCTAGTTTTCACTGGAGTGTTTTTGCTTCCCGCTGATGTCTCAGCTCAGTAGCTTCTTCTTCGTGACGTTGGAGCTCAGCTTCGATTTCTTGTTCATGGATTTGACGTTGAGATAGATGATTCCTGAACATGTGCTTATTTTGATCCAAATGTTATCGTTGGGCATCTAACTTCTGCTGTTTGGAATCAATGTCTTGTCTCTTAACGTCCAATTGTTCATTAGCTTAGCGATATTCATGGATCTTTCTTCTGATCGTTTCCAATTTTGATGTTGTATCTTCTGTAAGCTCTTGGTGAGTGGCATCAAGAGCAGTTCCCCCTGAAACCAAGAGGGTTTTGATTTCATCTTCCCTTTGTTGTATATGTTTCTGAGTCGTGGTGTGCTCAGAACTCGAGGATGATGAGCATTCTTTTTCGTTAGGATATGCAGTTTCAGAGTTTGGAACTGTGTCCGATGGAATGGAGGATTGACTTGTCCCTCCACACATAGCATCAAAATGCAGTCTCTTGACAACCGTAGGGAACGCTTTGTCGGGGTTTATCTTCTTTTTCTTTTGACGTCGAAGCTGTTCAGCTACTAGCTGATTGTCTTGGTGTGAGACGTCTTCAGAATGTATATCAGTTTGCACCCTTTTTCTTCTATTTCGTATTTGCGCAGACTTTTGAGTAGAAGTTCCTGCCTTCTTTGATTTCCTGGGCTCTTTAGTAGTTCGAACGGTTGGAATAGTTTTAAGATACTCAGAAGTTTCAGCATCTATTTCCATACTGTCAAAACTGTCACCTATTGCTTTCTTTTGAGTGGTACGGTAAACTGGAACCTTAAGCGGAATAAAATTAGATGGTATAAGATCTTCTCCTTGATCTTGTACTCCTAGAATCTACTCAAGAAGGTAGCAAACCTTCAGGCCTAAACCAACACTTGAAGAGAACTTCCTTATGGTTGGAATATCTCTGTTCTTCTTTGCGTTTTCTAAAAATCGACCAAAGATGTTTGCTGCCCAATTTCCTTTGGGACAATCATCAAGAGCCATCATAAGAGAGTATTTGGGACTACTAAGTTTAGATAAGGATCCAATCCCACAGTAAATCATTCTCTGCACAATCTCACTGAGTTTTGCACAGGGATTCAGTTCGGGTACCTTGGTGGCAGGTTTGAATTTCTCTGGTGCCCCTGGCTTTCTCCATTTTAGCCAGTGAGCCTTCAATGCATCAATGTTGTTCTGAAGATAACTGGCAATATCTACTCCAATTTTAGATAGACGTAGATGTTGAGCGATGAGAGCCGGGTCAACCTTTATTAGATCCTTGTCAACCGCGGTGAGGAAGTATTCATCTTTGTCCTTGAAGGTGGCATTTTTATAAAATTCCGCGACTCGAATAGAATTGAATCTCCGATGACATGCAGTGAGAAATTTTGTTAAGTTCTCACGTAGAAGCTTTCCCGCAATCTCTTGAGCAATCGTCTCGTCGCTGGTGATTGAGAGGAAGTTCTTCCAGTTTAGAATTTTCTCCTTCGCGACCTGAGATATTAGAATATGTCGATCGTTGATTTTTGAGTTTTCCGCTAACTAAAACAGTTCATCATGTGAGGTCTCCTCAGTGACGACAATTTGTTCTGGATTATCAGGGACACTGGTATCCATGATTTGGTTCTTCTTTTTCGTCCTGAACTGGATAGGAGGGATGGTTGATTGTGAAGATCTCGGGGTGAGCCCTAGAGATATCTTAACTAAATTGACTGGCAGTAAGTGTGGAAATCAAGAAGACGACATGATGGGTTTAAAGGTTTTTGGTGATTTATTCGAACAAAAACCATAGACTGAGATTTAAACCCTTATTTGTCGTGAATGACTAAGACTAAAAGGTGTTTGTTCAAATTGCCTGGCACGCTATGTAGCAGTGTATGGTAACACTAACGTGGCACCGGGTAATACGCCGTCGTGCTGATCTGCATTTAATGTGATGTACCGCCCATATCTTCGCGGCAATCGAAAATGCGCTTCATTATGATCAACAGTTTTCTCTCTCTTCAATCTTTGCGGTGAGTAGCATGCCATAGTATGTTGAAATCATCTTTAAAGAGGAGAACTGAGCTGCTACATCTTTGGCCAGTGGGAAACTGTCTTTCCATTGATCGTCTGGCAATTGAAATGATTAGAATTTCCATCTCTGTGAATGACTCTGCAATAGTAGGCGTCTGACCTATTGTGGTCATTAATAAGTGATATGAAATAGTGGTCGAGTAATAAATCACCACTTCATTCCTTTTGCCTCTGTTTCGATAGGTGAATTTCCTTTAGTAGTGAGGACGTGGCAATGACGAGGTAGGAAGCGTCACATTAGTACCCTCTTCCTTTCCTTCCCTCGAGCTGTATCATTTTTTGAGAATGGTTGAACCATTGAATATCGTTGAGGAGATGGCCAGAATCTCCATCAAATGAAAAAAAAAATTCAACCGTAGGAAGCTGTATGCTAAGTATTGGAACCATCCTGATGATGTTTATCATGAGACTATCAATAATCTTGAATTGAATGGCCTGAACCGCTTTCCTTCAGTCCAACCCATTTCCTTCCATCAGGATCTACTTAGGCTGAGTGTTTATTATTCTACTGTATCTGAGGATGAAATATTGTTCAGCCTCAATGGAGTAGAATTCCTGTTGTCATCGAACTCCTTACCTCAAGAGTTTCAGCTACCACATCATGGGACGCCCGTGTTGCACTATAGAATAGATGAAACAGCTTCGGAGTGGTCCTGTTGGTGGGACTGGAGGGGTAATAACAGTAGTTTCTGTTCGACAGCACCGTGTGGATCCCTCAAGCCGCGATACCTGGTGTCCTTTGATATCATCAATCAGCTAGTGCTCTGCAATCCTCTGCTGCACACAAACATGTCATCACCAGTTTGGAGAGCGATGATGGCTTTCGAGGATCAGACTGATGTCGATTGGGATGCCTTCATATTTGTTCATCTGAAGGAGGCCATGATGAACTTGCAAGATGAGCCTATTACATTTGGTATGCGATTGAGTTAGCTCCTGGAGAAACGAATTCCTTTCCTTGCTAATGGGATGTCAGGTTCTCGACTTGGTCCATGTGACTTTTACCCCTTCAGACTGCGCTGATGGTTGAGGAGTTCTCAGCTGCCATTCAACTCTTGCTGCTAAACAAATATCGATGTGTTGTTTCTATTTTATGTTACTCGTAAGTGTATGAACTATGTATTCATTTTGACTTTAATGAACAGTTCCCACTTTATCTGCTGCATCATCCAAACTTGTACATATCTACTTTTACTAATCATTCGTACTACTCATAATTTTTTATTTTGTCATTCGTTGGTTTTGATTGAGTGACTGAACACCTGTATCATCTGAATTGGTCTGCGTAGACTGTCAGATACTAATGTTGACTTCTCAGAGTCAGAATCTGAAATCTTGAGCATTGTGCACTTTTCTGAAATGTCGTGTCTCATTTAATTCAATAGATATCCTTTCGAATCAACACACGATTTCCTTTCCATATAAATGTATGCTTGTTTCCGTAAAATTTGAGCAATCACCTAGGGCAATAATTTTTATATCTTCGATAAACAACATATCATTTTTGCATTTTCGAAGATATAATTCAGAAAGAAACTTCCTTCAGTAGAGATAGACATGACTTCTGCAAGTGATATATCCATTGAGAGAAACAAGATCTTCAATCTTTACTGCTTGGAGAGTAAACTCTTGGCGAGACCGGTGACATTCAACTCGATAATAAGAAATCTCAAGGATGCAGGCCTTAAGTGGTTTGTAACTAGGTCACAATATAGATTCTTGGAGGATACGCTGAAGACGATGGCCACCAACTGTTACATTACCGAAGATGGGGAGATCATTGCTAACATCAATGATCACCAGCTTTGCTGGTCGGTTGAGTCCTTTGCGATGAGTTTCAAACTCCCTCATAATGGTGTTCCACTCATTAATTATCTCAAGGAGGTTACATCGACCGAATGGTCTTCATGGCATCAATGGAGGAACTTAACTGTTAGTTTCCATCCTACTGCCTCTTCTAGGTGGTTGACGCCCCAATATCAGATTACTTTTGACATTATCAATCACATGATTGTCGGTAATCCTATGGAGAATAAGGACTTCTCTCCACATGGTTGGAAGGCGATGATGGTCGTTGATCATGAAGATGAGGTTGATTGGGCCTCATTCATTTTTGACAAGGTGCGATGTGCCTCACACTCCAATTTCTTTTGGAATGCAACTGAGTTGGCTTCTCGAACAAGAGATCCCTTCTCTCATCATAGTGTGGCCTGGAATGAGGGAATCTGATTATTATCCTTCCTATCGCACTCTCCGTCCTTGAAGAAACTGTTATAATATCAAAGTCCTGTGCTGTATTTTCTATGTTGTTTTTGTTTGGTGTACTTTGACTTCATGAATAAAATCAAAATTTCAATAGCAGTTGTTGTGCAGAACAAGCTGAAATTCTTATTTCCTTGTATCCATCTTTGATGAATGAACTCTTTTTGTCTCTGTGTCTTTGTTGGTCAACTAGTAATGACAGAAACTGTAATTCACTAAATCACTGAGACGTAAAATGTACATTTTGACTGTGTGTAACAATTCATTAACATCTCCTTCTCTCGAGATTCCATCAAACTCTAAAAGACCTAGTTTGATGCATAGCTCCTTGAAACGAGCCTCAGACAGCGGTTTAGTGAAAATATCCGCTAACTGGTCTTTAGTTCTGATGTATTCCACCGAGACATCTTCCTTCTCCACATGGTCTCGAATGAAATGATGTCGAATATCAATATGTTTCGTCCTTGAATGGAGAACTGGATTCTTCGAGATTGAAACTGCATTGTTGCTATCACAGTAGATAGGAACACATCCTGTATCAATTCCATTATCCTGAAACTGCTGTTTTATCCAAAGCACTTGAGCACAACAGCTGGCTGCCACTACATATTCAGTCTCTGTAGTTGATGTAGCTACGGAATGCTGTTTCTTACTAAGCCAGCTAATCAGTTTATGTCCTAAGAACTGACAAGTTCTGCTTGTGCTCTTCTTGTCAATTCTGCAGCCTCCAAAATCTGAATTAGAGAATCCATTAAGCATGATTCCATCAGTTTTGGGGTACCAGATACCTAGAGATTTGTGCTCTTTAGGTATCTTACAACTCTTTTGGTTGCTTCCATGTGTGACTTCTTTGGATTCGCCTAAAATCGTGCACATACGCCCACGACATAAGATATATCATGTCGGCTGGCAGTTAGATACAGTAGAGATCCAATGATTTCTCTATAAGTCGTCGGGTTAACAGGTTCTCCTTCTTCATCGAGAGTAATCTGAGAACTGGTGCTCACAGGGATCCTTAGTGATTTTGTCTTCTAAGGACAAAATATTTTGATCAGGTCTTGAGTATACTTTTGCTGACTAATAAAAATCCCTTCGTAAGACTGATCAACTTACAAACCAAGAAAATATGTCATTTTGCCCATCATACTCATCTGAAATTTGTTCTGCATCAGCTGGGCAAACTTCTCACATAGCTTGGTATTTTTGCTTCCGAAGATGATATCGTCTACATAGATCGAACAAGTAGAATGTCCTCTCCATCCTTTATCTTGATTAATGTTCGATCTATTGCACCCTTTTCAAATCCATTTTTGAGCAGAAACTGTAAGAGAGTTTCATACCATGCTCTAGGTGCTTGCTTTAATCCATATAAAGCTTTCCTTAGCTTGTAGACTTGATTTCCTTGCTCAAAACTTGGAGGTTGTTCTACATAAACTTCTTCCCTTAATTCGCCATTTTAGAAGGCACTCTTCACATCCATTTGAAGAACTGTGAAGTTGTGGTAAGCTGCATAGGCCAGGAATAAGCTAATAGCTTCGAGTATAGCAACTGGTGTGAATGTCTCGTTGAAGTCTATTCCTTCGCATTGTGTGTATCCTTTTGCAACCAATCTTGCCTAGTTTCGAACAATAGTACCGGTCTCGTCTCTTTTATTCTTGAAGACCCATTTGGTACCAATCACAGACTGATGTGCGGGTCGATTCACTAAACACCACAAATTGTTGCGGGTGAACTCATTTAGTTCTTTTTGCATTGCGTTTATCCAGTCTGTTGATTGAAGAGCTTTAGTGACCTTCACTGGTTCGATCTGGGATAGAAAGCAAGACATCAATGTTGTGCCTTGTCTGGTTCAAACAGGATTTCCAACATCATCGAGTATAGCTTCCTTTGTGCGATCTCTTAGCCAGTTTGGCTTCTTTACAGGTATGGCTTCAGCACGAGCAGCTGAGTCATCAGGGACTTTAGGATATTCCTCTTGAGTTATTCCACTTCTAGATTCTGGAACTAGTTCTTCTTCTTCAGAACCTCCTTCACTTTCTTGTTCGGTAACACCTTCGTCTCCTTGTTCTGTGACTGAGTTCTGATCAACATCTGAATTCAGAGAATCACTTGGCTTATTTGCTGATCCTACTTCCTTAGCATCTTCAAAGTTGACTTCCTTAGTGTCATCTTGCTCTGCTTCTAAGACCGCTTTCTGAGCTTCAGGGGGCTACTCTTCTCCTGAATCTTCAAGATTTGTGGTGTTTAAGGCCTCAGCGATGGCGTTCGCATCATTGGCCTTCTCGACTGCTTGGGGATCAGTCGAGATAACTGGAGTCTCAGAGATATCACTCATTGATCTAGTCAGAGGAAATATTTGATTATGATCAAGATCACACTTAGGTTATTCATTGGCATCCTTGATCTCCTGATTCCCTAGACTCAGTTCTTGAAGAGTCCTGCGCACTAAAGTAGCTTCATCAAAAAACAACATGACATGTTATTTCCATAAGCTGGGTTGTCTTGTTAAATACCCTATATCCCTTATATGAAGGATGTTCATACCCGAGGAACACTCCTTCATCAGCTTTTGGGCTGAAGGTTTTCAACTTGGACTTCCCATTATTGTGAATATAACATGGAGAACCAAAAGCACGAAGATGAGCTATAGAAGGATTACGACCATTGTAGATCTCGTAGGGTGTCTTGTGCAGCCTCACGTTGAATGCGCTTCTATTCTGTGTGTAGCTGGCTGTCATCAAGGCTTCTCCCCAAAAATTCTTTCCAAGATCGGTGTCAGCCATCATGGTTCTCACTGCTTCTTTAAGTGTTCTGTTCCTTTGTTCAGCAAGACCATTTTGTTGAGGCATTCTAGGAGCAGACTTTTCATGACCAATTCCAATTTCAGCACAGAAATCCATAAGAGGTCCGTTGCAGAATTTTGTCCCATTATCCGATATTATCCTCTTGACTTTCACTCCATTGTTATTTTGAAGTCGGGTGATTAATTCTGATAACTGAACTTTGACTTCGTCCTTGGATTTGAGCAGAACTACCAATGTGTACCTTGAATAATCATCAACAACCACAAGTGTATATTTACTTTTTCCAATTGTGGGAGGAGTGACTGGTCCAAACAGATCCATGTGAAGTAGTTCCAAGATTCTTTTTGTGCTCGTTGTGACTGACCTGTTCTTGAAAGAGGCTTTTGTTTGTTTCCCTAGCTGACACGGTTTACATACTCCTTCTTTCTGGAACTTTTTCTGTTGCAGTCCTACAGCAAGATTATGCTTTGCCAAATGTCGAATTGAGTTAAAATTCAGATGACTAAGCCTTTTATGCCATAACCTGTTTATTCCTTCTAAGGAACTGAGTGCTTCACGTTCCTCGTTCTACACTGGACCAATCTACAATGTAGAGACCTCCTCTTCTGATTCCTTTTAGTATGGTCTTGTTTGTCACTTTGTCTATTATATGGCATTCTGATTCTTCAAATCTGACAATATAGCCACTCTTATTGAATTGAGTTATAATGAGAAGATTATGCTTCAGACTGGTGACTAAGGATACGTTCTGAATGATGATTCTGTTGTATTCCACGCATCCTTTTCCAATAACTTGACATGTGTCCTTGTTCCCAAAACTAACTAATGCTCCTTCGTACATCTCAAGGTTCTTGATTAGATCATTTTCTTCTGTCATTTGAGCTGAGCAGCCACTGTCCAAAATCCAAGTTGTTGTCTTTTTTCGAGGACTTGACCTATGTAACACAGAAGAATTATTTAGGTCCCCGTATCATTTCGGGTCCTCAAAGGTTAGTCATGTGGATCCAACCTTTTGGTATCCACATTTGTTTTACCCTAGCGGTTCGTGAAACTAAATTACTTTGATGTGATTTATCTATCTTTCTCCTGGTGAACTTTGTGTGGTGTGTATGCATGTTTGTTCGACTGTGGTGTGTGAACTCTTCTTGAACCGACTGTTCTGGAAAGAGTCTTGAGAAATAGTTCTTGGGTGTATATCAATCACAGTTTCTTGAGAGAATGGTCATTTTGACTCAGGCCTCGAATAAGTGTTCCCCTTATTCGATTGACGATTGTGATATAACTGAGGTCTATCATGACTTTTTGGATATCTATCCAATTTTTGAACAGACTTCCTTGCAACATTTACATGTTGCTTGGTCGTTCTGGTAGGCAGAACTGGATTCCTCGCATGTGGAACATTATGCTTATCCAGTTTTGATAGAGGAATACTTCTCGTCTCAACAGTTGGTTTAGACAGTTTTTGAACTTTGTAGTCAAACTGTTGAGGAGCCAGTTTAGGGTCAGAATTTGACCAGCATTTGGTCTTGACACCTTGATTTACTGGTTCTTTGAGAAGTTCCTTTCCTTTTCTAACTATTTTATTTGGATTAAGATTTGATTTGACATAGTGTATTGGTGTCTTCTTAGTCCTAGATATAGATGCATGCATGTTCATGGGTGTATCATATTGAGGGTCAGAAAAACCTATTCCTCGTTTATTAGAGTAATGCTTTTGAATATTCAAAATTTCATCTAGTTTCTTATAACTCCTTTTGAAAGAACATTCGCATTTGACAGGTTCGGTTTTCTTCAAGAAGTCACATTCTTTTGAAACATTTTCAAGATCTTTAAGAAGTTTTGAATGTTCCCCCTTGTGATTTTCCAGTTCCTCACTGATTGACCCCATTCTTTCAATTTCATTGGTCAAAACTGAAATTTCTGTTTTCAGTGAGACATTTTCACTAATTACTTTATCTTTAATTTAATGAAATTTATCAAATTCTTTGATAATCCTTTTAAAAGTGATGTGTTCAGAGCTGGAATGACATTGCTCATAGCTATTATCAAAATAAATAGTTGTACTAGATGAGGGCAGATTAGTTGTTACCCGAATTTCGTAGTTTGACGCTCTATCTTCTTCGTCATCAGTAACATCTCCACCAATTTCTTCCATAAACGCAAGTAAAGCTTCCTCATCTCCCTCATCCTGTGACGTGTAGTATCAATCATCATGATCCGGTACGTCTGGCACTTCAGTTCTGGTGAGCATTGCTTGGGCAACAGCTCTGGATGCTCTCTTCTCGAACACCTTCCTCAATCTGTCTCTTTCCTCCTGAGAGACTAGGGGGCATTCATACTTCAGATGGTCTGGAGAGTTGCACTCATAGCATGTGCGTGGCTCTCTCTTCGTGAAACTCTGCTCACTGGATTGTGTTTTGATGGATGTGTAATTCGACATACAAACCAAGTTAAATTTTAAATCCAAGGTTCTTTTGAATTCGCCCAGTAGAATAATAACTTGTTAAGGAAATGTTATAGCTAGGCAAACAAGTATCGTTGAGTTTTTGTCTAAATTCCTAGAGCAAAATTTAACTAACTACACCCATACTTAAGCAATCAATCAACTTCATTCATAAAATGTAAATTCAAACAAGGAAATTTAGAATTCCATACCTCCAATGTTCAACATTACAATATTCAATTTGAAACCAAACATTACAAGAGATAGGCTTGAATTAATTCTTCCCCTAAATTGAGCATTTTGATCTTGATCTACCAACTTTGATCTTCAATTCCTCTCCAAGGCTGGTGGATTAGCTCTTGCTCCTCTTGGATTAGGATGGATTAGGATAGAGAGATGGAATTTTGGGTGAATTCTAGCTTGACGTAATGAAAAATGGCAAAAATATCTTCTAAAATTTGAGAATCCCCTTTTTATAGACGAGCAAACAGACCCTAGGATCGCTCGGGCCAAATTTAGCTTGCCCGAGATAGCTGGAAAACCCTAAAAACCACCAAAACTCGATCTGGCTCGGCCGACCCTGGTTTGGCTTGGCCGAGCGAATCATCTAAAATGCCTAGCTCGGTCGAGCCTGGCAGGGTCGACCGAGCCAGACCTCTGTCCATCAAGGCTCGGTCGAGCCTGACCTGGCTCGGCCGGGCAAACTCTCTGAAACCCGGTCTCTTCCGTCCTTTTGCTCCACTCGCTCGATCCAATTTCCTTTTGACCTTCGGCTCGGGCGATTTTCCTCCAAAACTAAGTTGAAACGTTACTTTATGCTCCAAACCTAACCTACAACATCTGAAACACAAAAAACACAAAAGCACAACAAAACAAATACAAATACGTATGATATGGGAGTAAAATGGACACAAACATGCACGCTCACCCATCGAAATATATGTCATTTTACGCACATATCATAATCCCCCAAACTTGAACCTTTGATTGTCCTCAATCAAAACAAAGTAAAGCAATCAATTATCCTCATGAAACTACCTCACAGCTCATCTTGATTACCTTAGCATGCCCTTGTCAAATGAGATTAGCACCTAACTTTGTGACTCGGTTAATGTTAAGGACTCAAACCACTCATCAAATATGGATAAAGAAACGAAAGCACTCCCTCACGTGTTTAGGGATGATGAGAATCACTCAATCATAAAATATCGAGCTGAATTTCCATAGGCTTGCATCCATTCTCACCACTATACTACAATGAGTTGTCTTCTAAAATCAAGAAGGTCTTTGTTTTTTGTTATAATGTGGCTTACTAAATGGTTGGTGGTTTTGGGCCAAAGTGACTAAACTTCTTGATCTCCCAAAACCCCCCAAACTTGTTTCCTTCAAACCACTTCAATACCCGAGACTTATTTGTTTTCACCACACTTTTCTTCTTCTTTTTTTTTTTCTTTTTCTCTTTTCTTTTCATCTCTTTTCTTTCTCTTCTCTCTTTTTTTTATATTTTCTAGCACCATCTTTCATGTAATTCATGGTGTCTCTCTTCCCTTGTTTCATATAAATGCACCAAATTTTTGTTGGTGCCTCATTTTTCTCATCTCTAGGATTCAAATCAATCCTTTATTTCATAAAATTCATGCCTCAATCTTTTCAACTATCACAAATCCACTCAATTCCCAACCCAACTCACAATCGTATTCACCCTCATACACTTTCCCCCCAAATTTGGTCCTAATAAGATCAAAGAAATATCTCCAAATAAGCTCAATCACGGGGGTCAAAGATATGAATGGCAAAAATTGATCTAGTTATTCCACCTTATACTCCCGATGTGCAAGGTAGGACTAAGAATTGATGGCCTAATATCATCTTCTAGTCACCAAACTCATGCCAAATAGATAGAGAATAGATGCAAGTTCAAGATTTTTCACTCTCAATCTCGCCTCTCTCAAACGAACAAGATATGACAATATCATGGCTCAAATACTCTCAGCTTTTTGTCTAGTCCAACACATTAACCACACACAAAACTCGGCAATTCAAAAGTAAGACTAAAACGTGCATCGATATCAAGATTCCGCCCTATCAATAGTTGAAACAAAAATTCAAGCTCCACTAAGTGAATCATGGTCCAATCTCAAGTTCTTGTTTGGGTTCAACACACACACAAGCACACAACATCCTAACAATCTATATGCAATGAACAATTGGCAAGAGAAACGATATAATACGTTACCCATCGATAGCCATGATCGAAACGTTCTCCCATGTCTTATTTGTACCTACTAAATCAACACAAACACCACCAAATAGTTGAGCATAAAACAAACCAATTAAGCTCTCATTTCCACCAAACTTTCCACAAACCAAACATCAACAATAATAAGACAATATCCACTAGCTCCACATACATACCAAACCATTCAACAATCCACTAACCATGCCAAATAGAAAGTATTAAATCACGTGAGCTCGCTAATAATCCATTCAAACATAACATATCATCATTAGAAACCAAACACTATCCATATCTAAATCACCCAAATCTAAGGGTAGATCAAATATCATTATACAACCATATCGAAAATCAATTCATTCGAATCAACTAAACTAACTAATCTAGACAGCAATGTAAAGATAAAGAGATAGAGGAGACCACATCACCGACTACCGACACTCCACCCAAACTTAGTCAAGTGAGACTAAGTTTGTAAAAAGGTAGGCGGTGACGCATCACTCCATCCTATCCTGCTGCTGCTGGCGGGTTCTGCACGACTAGTACGGAATAGGAACACGGCGCTGTTGCTCACGGACATCCTCCTGTATCTCATCCATCTTCCGATCAACTCTGTCAAATCTAGCAGCGATGGAGGTCTGATCAGCTATGTAACCTCCCTGGAAGGCAGAAAAATCACCATGTATAGCGGTCATCCTCACATCCAAACCCTGCAAAGATAAAGACATAGAGTTAACAGTCTCGGCGGTCTGTTGCATCATCGACATCATCTGCTGCTGCCACTCATGTATTAGGGTCTGCTGAGGGTGCACGGGTGCATGGGTACTCGGGCCAAGTTCCTGAAGATTAGCACGCTCCTCTGCCGAAAGATGACGGAGGATAGTAAAATACCAGTCAGTGGACAACACACCAACCACGTCCTTATGATCCTCTGAGTCCATCAACCAATTGGATCGATCACTCAAATCCAATACCGTTGTATACTCCTTGCTGGGCATTCTCAAAGCAAACTTCCCAAATTTGTAGTAAATAGAACCTCTCTGCCCAGGAACCAAAAACCTTCCAGCTAGCAAAGAGTTGGTATCCAAATACACGGCAGGAGCAGAAGGACCCGACAATGACAATCCCAAATGCTAAAAAATCGGCATAATCATTCCACAACAAAAAGAGGGGGTACAGATATTAGCTACCCTACTCCAAGAATCCATCAACATAGCCCCCAAGAAAATTTGATCCCATTCATCACAGCATAAAGCATGTATAATTCAGCAGTAATCACATTGCTAGACTCGTATCTCCCATACACAGAACCACCAACAAACTTTTGAATATAGTGAATAATCGGATTCCTAATTGAAGTAGCTCTACAATCCTTAATATTAAATTTTCGATCATACTCAATCCCAGTGATCTCTTTCCAAAAATCCCCCAAATTAACAATCTCATGCAAAAATACGAAATCAACATCGCATCCAAATATCTCATCAACTTCAGCCATTTGAAAAAAAGTATTCCTTACCTTTAATCTTGAATTTCATCGATAAAGGTATTCCTCCCGCGCCTTTCATGATTGTGACGGAGGCTAGGAACTCCTTTGATAGCTCCATGTAACCAGGCCAACTCGCCGTGAGAAGCTTCTCCCAACCAATGCCCTTGAAGAGGCTCCGCACGTCATCCTTCAACTTGAGCGCCTTCAACGTCTCTTTGCCAAGATATTTGGTCCCCACAACTTGGCGTTCCACCAAACTCTTGTACCGAGCATACTCCTCATCATAGAATCCTTTGGGGCAACCAATGGAGGAAGAAGAAGAAGCATCACGAGCTCTCTTGCTAGCCATGAATGAAATTAAGGGGTGAGATAAGCACAAATAAAAACAATACGGAGTTAGAGAAAATTTGGGAAGAGAGATTTCGACCGAGACAAAGATGGGGCGAAATGGCATCGAGCCTTTTTTAAATTTTGCGCGCTGCTCGATCGAGCGGCAGATGGCTCGGCCGAGCGATGGCTCTGTTCGAGCCCTGCAGGGCACGCTCGCGCTCGACCGAGCCATGCCTCGCTCGGCCGAGCGGCCCCTCTGAACCACCAAAATTTGCATTTTTCCAGCTTTTTTGATCTCGAACGAGCTTCCTCTCTGTTTTGCTGCACTTTTCATTCACCAGTCCAGGCACTTGGCCTCCCCACTTCTCCAATCTTTCATCACAACTCAATGTAAGTTCGCTGAAAAACTATGAGTCAAGAATCCTTCAACAAAACAACAAAACATTAAACTAACAAAAACAAATAACAAACATTTATTCAAAACATGAAAGTAAATAAGATATAAAACCGTTGGGTTACCTCCCAACAAGCGCTTTTTAACGTCGATAGCTCGATGACCATAACTCAATTTCAATCGTGATAAAAGGGTGCAGACCCAAAATGCATACCTTGTTCAAGAGTCACATGATCATCCGGAATGAGAAACTTTCTCCGAGCACACTGGGTGTATCACCATCAACACGAGCTTTCTTTGTTCTTCCTTGATCAAACTCAATATCATCCCCCGGATCATCCTTCTCATCTTTATCTTCCCCCACAAAGTCCAATCCCGGGTCAAGCACATCCTTCAATCTCTTCTTTTTACCAACTTTTTCAGCTTCATTCTCATCAATACTCCTTGGAGATTAAGAAAATACAACTTCTTTTCCGCAACAATGGAAAGTGAGCTCACCATGTTTCATGTCAAAGAGTGCATCGGCCGTATGCAAGAATGGTCTTCCAAAAATCAATTGTATTCCACCTCTGTTCTTCATATCCACTACAAGAAAATCACCCGTGAATGTAAATGTTAAGACCTCCACATGTACGTCTTCAACAATTCCCCGTGGGCAAAATAGAGCATGATTTGCCAATTGTAGGACTTGACTCGTAGGTTTAAGTTCTCCAATATCCAATTCCTTATACAAGTCCCATGACATCACATTCACACTAGCTCCGGAGTCACATAAGGCTTTCTCAACATTGAAATCTCTAATTGCACACCCAATCACAAATCCCCCCGGATCCTCCTTCTTGTTAGCTATGCTCTTTCCTTCTTTTTCATTATTCCTTAAATCATATAGCTCACCATCCGGAACTGTCTCAACTCCAACAAGTTCATCTAGCATTGGCACGCGTTCAATTTCTTCCGGAAGTGACATCTCGATATCTCCCTTCCGCACATAGTCAAAGAAATGCACCTCTTTGGTTTGCTCCTCATTTTCCTCTTCCTTCTTCTAAACTTCAACCTCCTTTCCTTATTCCTTCACTATACTCACTTCTTCTACCAACTCCACACTTTCAACTTTTGGAGTCATAACCTCCAATTTCTCATCCATTATACTTTCACCGTCAACCATATTGCACCCCTTCTTTTGTATAATTTCGGTGTCACTTGGAAATTTCCCAGCTTGATGTTTCCCACTTAGTTGTTTGGCAATTGAGGAAATTTGCAGCTAAACCTCCACGAACATCCCATCATATTCTCAAAGCGTTTATCAAGATCTTCATTCGGATTTCACCTCACCTCTTGGTCGATATATCTACTACTTCCCCTAGCATATCCTCCTTGAGTACTACTCCCCCCTCCTTCCAATTGCCACAGAGGATTAAGAGCGTTGTTGGGATTAGCATAAGAGAAGTTGGGGTGAAACCAGTTGGAGGGACGGTAATTCATTTTTCCCTGCAGATTATATTGAGGTCAATTGTTGTACCCCATCCTTTAGTTGACAAAGTTAACATTCTCCGGATAAGCATCCTCATGCTTAATCACCATCATATCCTCCTTTCTATTCCCCGAAGTAGATAATGCATCGAGCTTTCTTTGCATGGCAGCTATCAGCTCTTTGAAGTCCTCGCTTTCCTTGGCATCATTTACCGATTTCACCAGTCTATAGTCTTTCCTTTCCTTTGGCCATTGGAAACTATTTTCTGCCATCTTTTCAATTGTCCTCCACGCTTCTTCTTCCTCTTGATCGAGGAAAGCGCCTCCCGATGAAGCGTCCATCATTACCTTAGTGTCATAGTTCAATCCCCCATAAAATTGGCAAATTTGTTGACTACGAGAGAGACCATGCCTAGGACAATTTCGGAGAAGCTCACGGAACCGATCCCATGCTTCATAGAGCGGTTCATCATATCTTCGCCCAAAAGATGTTATATCGGCTCTCCTCTTCAACGTCAAACTAGGTGGAAAGAACTTGAACAAGAACTTCTCCCAAAGTTCCTCCCATGTAGCAATGTTGGATTTATCAAATCCTTCAAACCAACTCCGAGCTCCATCTCGCAAGGAGAATGAAAATAACCGCAATATAATTTGATCTCGAGGCACTTGATTGATTTTGATTGTATCCGTGATCTCCAATAACCTAGAGATATGGATATTAGGATCCTCGGTCATATGCCCCACGAATTGGTTATTTTGAATCATTTGTACAAATTGTGGCTTGATTTCGAACTGCGTGGCATTCACTCCTAACCGGAATCCTTCGATTGTCGGTCCCCCTTGCGGTCTAAACAAATTTTTTAACGGTCTCCGTGGTCCGTTCCTCTAATTCATCATTGCTTTCATTAATTCAAGTTGCCTCACCAACTCTTCTATTCTAACTGTATCCTCACCACGGTGATCCATCTCAAACTCAACTTCAATGTTATCTCTTCTTTGACGAAACTTCCTATCTTCAATCTCCCGAGCTTTAGACCTAGTGATCATAAACAACCTACAACTTCCACAAGAACCAATTACCAAACCAACACAAATCAAACAAACAAAACAAGAACTAAAAACAATATTCACACAAGCAATTAATCAAACACCTAGCATACAACTTCCAAACTTTTCACAATATCTATAAGCCTACTCAAAAGAATCCCCGACAACAGCGCTAAAAACATGATGCACGTGTAATTCAACACACAAACCAAGTTAAATTTTCAATCCAAGGTTCTTTCGAAGTCGCCCTATAGAATACTACTTACTTGTTAAGGAAATGTTATAGCTAGGCAAACAAGTATCGTTGAGTTTTTGTCTAAATTCCTAGTGCAAAATTTAACTAACTACACCCATACTTAAGCAATCAATCAACTTAATTCATAAAATGTAAATTCAAACAACACTTCAATTTGTTGTAACACTGGTAGAACAAGTCTCAGGAGTTCTCAAATGAGTAAGAACAGATGTTGATAAGAACTTAAGTGTGATCTACTTGAGTTGAGCTATGACGCAAACATATTTAATTCCTAGAAGGATGGACTATTACCCTACACTAGCCAACCCCCAGTCACGGTGAATCGATCGTTGATGACACTAAGATCCTCAAACAGCCACGTTATCGGATCCTAGACCACTCCTAATAGCACGTAAATCATCATCCTATGCCTTATCTCCGCACAGGGATTGGATCAAGGAACACAAGAACTCACACTATTCACGACACTCCTTTCCGCGTGTTGGCTGCAAAATTCGTACCAATTAACACCTAGATTGGCTATTACCTACACCTAGGTGCATGTGAACAAGCTCTAGTGTGATTCAATCTCAAATAGGAAAGTAAACAATCATAATTCAACGTAGTTTCTCACACCTTCATTCAAATCAACATCCAAGGAAATTTAGAATTTCATACCTCCAATGTTCAACATTAGAATATTCAATTTGAAACCAAACATTACAAGAGATAGGTTTGAATGAATTCTTCCCCTAAATTGAGCACTTTGATCTTGATCTACCAATTTTGATCTTAAATTCCTCTCCAAGGATGGTGGATTAGCCCATGCTCCTCTTGGATTAGGATAGAGTAGGATTGAGAGATGGAATTTTGGGTGAATTCTAGCTTGATGTAATGAAAAATGGACTAAAGTTCTTCTAAAAATCGAGAATCCCCCTTTTATAGACGAGCAAACAGAGCCTAGGATCGCCCGGGCCGAATTTGGCTCGCCCGAGATAGCTAAAAAACCGTAAAAATTGCCAAAACCCGATCTAGCTCGGCCGTGTAGAGATTTATCGTGAACCGAATCACAAAATCCAAATGAACCGGACCAATTTATGGTTATTGTTTACAATACCAATTCACAAAAACCTAGCATGCTACTATGAATTTAATTCGTGGATAATAGGGATTACCTTAACTCCGTCGACTCAGATCCGATCTTTCGCGTTTGAATTCCAATCTCGATTCAACCACGCGATTTGATTAAGACCGCGAAAATAGAAATTAGAACCAGATCTAATTTCAAGAATCAATCAAAAACAAGAAGAGAAGAAAAGAATAAATTTGTTCTCCAGATTAGATCTTCAAGGCTGTATCCCAATGCTGTTCAGATCTGCTACTGGTGAGGATTCCACAGATCTGTAGTTGTGCAAGACCAGAATCGAAATTCTCCTCCCTCTGCACTCAAAGTCGTCGCCCCTCTCTCTCTGCCTCTAGGGTTTCACTGATTTGAATTGTGTTCAATGTGGCTAGGGTTTCTGAGCGAGAGATGTCTATTTATAGACCTAGGGTTTTAACCCTAATGGGATATTGGGCACAATCCAACATATTTAATTGTGCCAGTTCTGGGACCTAATGCAAATAATAAAGTGGGCTTATAAATTAATTAATTCCCATGTCCACAACCCAGGACATAATTAATTAATTAATATTAATTCTTTTTCACCATAGAATTAATACTGACCTACCCCTTTATTACCACGTTACGAGAACGAGTTGCATTAATTGAGAACCCCCATATTTATGGTTACCGGACATTCATTAATTAATTGGAGCTTCTGACAAGATCTATCTACAATTAATTAATATCTTATTATTCCTGAGTAGTACCACTCAATCCTTATCAGTCGTGCCTGAACTTAATCAGCCTGCAGGACTTTGGCATGATGAATGTCATTGAGCTCCTCAGGGAATGTCCCCATCCTATTACTCGGATATGGTTACCTAAACCCAGTCTCAGGCAGTACTACACAAACTGTTGTTACCCAAGATGCGGATATACGAGCATGTTACTTAGGCTCTCCACCATGGCAAGTCAAAGCAACTGTTAATCCGTGCAAACCCCTGAACCTTCGTTAGGGTTTGGACTCAATCAAGAACGAGATCTTGTATTCGCTAATGTCAGACAGTCGAATACATCATACTGCGGTCCATCAATACGCCACCCTTGCGTACCTGCATGTCAAGAAACAAAGACAGACTACTTATTCCGACAATGCTGCAACCATCCGGACAGATGTATCCTCATACGTTATCTCGGCTGTGATCAGGTTTATGTCTCACTAGGTCAAGTAATCATACTGTCTTCTGCGATCTACTACACGCCGTATGATTGTCCCTATCCATGAGACAAGAGGATACCATTGCTACATAAATTTAAATTTGTTTGACAGATAGGAGAAGTAAATCGTTGTACACTCATTGTAATAAATGCTTTCAGTATACAAAACCCATCAATCTCCCACTTATACTAAAAGCATAACTAAGCTATTACAGTGTATACAGTGTGTCTATCTAGCCTCCTATCTCGTTAACCACTTTCAGTGGTTGGCATCCACCTCAGACCCAGATCACGAATATGTCTTTTGTAAACTTTCTACGACAAGCTCTTTGTAAATGGATCAGCAATGTTGTCCTTAGTGTTAATCTTCTTGATCAGCACATTGCCCCTCGATACGATCTCTCGTATGATTTGGTACTTTCTCTCTATGTGTTTGCTTGCCCTGTGAGACAGCAGTTCCTTTGAGTTCGCCACTGCACCAGAGTTATCACAATAAATTGTGATGCTCTTCGACAAACTCGGAATCACGCCCAACTCTAAAAGGTAGTTCCTGAGCCATACCCCCTCTTTCGAGGCTTCGGAGGTAGCGACATATTCCGCCTCCATGGTGGAGTCAGCAATGCATTTCAGTTTTGAGCTCCTCCAAGATACAGCTCCACCTCCTAAGGTAAACACATATCCCGAGGTCAATTTCTTCTCATCCTGGTCCCCTTGGAAATCCAAGTCTGTATAACCCACAGGGCACAAATCCTCACTTCGATAAACTAGGCAGTAATTCCTAGTTCTCTTCAAATACTTGAGGATGTGCTTTACCGCAGTCCAATGCGCCTGTCCAGGGTTAGACTGATATCTTGCTTCCATGCCAACGGCATAACAGATATCTGGCCTGGTACACAGCATCGCATACATGAGGCTTCACACCACAGAAGCGTATCGTACAAGACTCATCTCATCTTTCTCCCGCTGTCTCTCAGGACACTGCCCACTAGAAAGACGAACACCATGTCTGAAAGGTAGAAAACCTTTCTTGGCGAGTTGCATGCTGAACCGGGCTATCACAGTATCCACATAGGATGTCTGGGATAAGCTCAATATCCTTCTCTTACGATCTCGTAAGACCTTAATCCCAAGGATGTAGCCAGCTTCTCCCAAATCCTTCATTTGGAGCTGTTCGGATAACCAACACTTGATTTTGGACATCACTCCCTCGTTGTTTCCAAATAGGAGTATGTCATCAACGTATAGTGCATGGAAAATCACGCTCCCACTGACACAAAGTCGATAAACACAACTCTCGTTTTCCAACTGTGCAAATCCATAAGATTTAATCACATCGTTGAAACGTAAGTTCCACGACCTTGAAGCTTGCTTAAGTCCATACAAGGACTTCTTAAGCTTCCAGACAAGATGTTCTTCACCTTTGCACACGTAGCCCATAGGTTGCTGCATATAGATGTCCCTACCTTCTTCAAGGTAACCATTTAGAAAAGTGGTTTTGACATCCATTTGCCAAATCTTGAGGTCCATATGCGCAGCTATGGCAAGGAGTATCCAGATGGATTTGAGCATGGCTACGGGTGGAAAGGTTTCGTCATAGTCAATGCCCTCTTTCTAACTATAACCCTTTGCCACCCACCTGGCTTTAAATGCCATGATTTATCCATCCGCCCCTTTCTTTCTTTTGTATACCTATTTCCACCCTATGGCCCTAAAGCCATCCGGCAAATCAGTTTTCTGGTATACATCCATAGCAGTTATGGATTCAATTTTGGAATCCATGGCGACACGCCATTTATCAACATCCTTGTCTTGCACTATGATCACTGTAATTTCTACAGATTAATTATAGAAATAGTGGCAAATAAATTTATAAACCCTAAGGTTATCGATCCAGGGGAATGAAACAACGAAAAATCCTAAATACTAAATCAGACGTTCTTAAAATACTGGTTAGGAAAAGCAATTAAAAAGTTTTGTTGTTTTGAAAATTGCAGTATTTGCTAATGAAAATTAAACAGAAAATTGAAAAGCTTTTGAAGTCAAATAAGAGAAGCACAGATTCCAGGGATATCTACCTATCAAGTATGACATGTATGAATGAATCGATTAATTCCCAATTTTAATTCCTCTTCGTAGTGAAACATCAGAAAAGTATTACGAACTTCTTTGTTGGACAATTCGTAAAGTAGATTAATTAATTACCTATCTCCGCTCGGTCTCAAGATAAATTAACTAACTCCAAAGATCTACAGTTTTATTCCTACAATCAATCTCCTTCAGTTACGACAAGAAATCAAATTATATTGTGAAAATCTCTTTCGATTGAAAACTATCACAGTTATGTCTCAAGTAATCAACTAGATAATCCTAAGATGTGGCCAACAAATCAAGATTATGAATAAGCACAGATTTCACAAACTACGAAGGGAAAGGGAAAATAATTCAATTAATCACAACATGCATACATTGATAGTTCGAAACCCTAGAATCTGAGAAAGGATTTAGTTACACATATTCACGGTAATATTCATCATGGAAAAATAAAACCTGAATTGCATAAAAACTGGAATCCGAAAATCTTCCCGCAGGAACTTGTCTTCAAACATAAAACTAAAAACTCTTGGAATCTCTAAAAACTGAAATATAGAATGAAGCACACTTAAAAATCGAAATTACAAGGATATATATAGAGGTGGAGGTGTATCATATCAAATCTAGGGCTAGATATGCATTAATCTCCAAATCAGATCCGGATTAGGTTTCCCACATGCGCGTCAACCGTGGCAATCTAGCGTCGATCGCTGGGCCTGGAACCTCTTCGTCGATCGATGAGCATTGGAAGCGATCGATACGGCCTTTGCTTCCGTCGATCTGCCCTTTCACTTCGTCGAGCACTGTGCCTCATCTGCGCGGTCTCGCGGTTTTGGCCATAACTTCCTCTTCCGAACTCCGATTGACCCGATTCCAGTTGCGTTGGAGAGCTAACTCAAAGCATCATCCATTGACATGCACCAATAGCTCGAATTCCTCTTGTGGAAGAAATATTCATTGCTACTCTTACACATCACTGCTTCCGGAACGGTTTTCTCGTGAGTTTAGGCCTAAAATCCTGCATAAACATCAAAACACACCTAAAACCACCTAATATTGACATCATGCATAAATTATATATATAAAATCACTAAAACTACATAAAATAATATAAAAATAATATAGATAAGTGAGTGAAATAACGAGCTTATCAAATCCCCCAAACTTGAACGTTTGATTGTCCTCAATCAATAGGCACGAAAGAAATCAAAAGATCAAGTGATTAAAGTGCAATGCCTCACAAGATTCATCACAGTCAAGAACCAAGAATCCACTACCCACAAGCAATTTGAAAGAAACAGAAAATTCATCAACCGTGGATGAATCTCACAGGAAGTGTATCGCTCAACTCTCAAGTGTTTAAGGTAAAGATGAAAGCACTCAAAAACATGTATGAAGAAATTTCTACCATAGGCTTGCAAATTTTCTAATATCTCCACTGCTAGAATGTGCACACAAGTCTAGAATCAAAAAGGACTTTCATTAGGTTGTAATGTAGGCTTTTTTGTGAAAGGTAGGGAAATATGGCCAAGTGAATAAAATTAATCAAGTTGTACTTCCTCAATCAATCCAAACCACCTTCTATTCATCATCCACCTCATCTCCTCAAATATATCAACAAATACACAACCCCTCTTTTTTTTTTAGCACATATTGAATCTCTTATGCTTTTTTTTTGATAATTTTATATTCTTTTCTTTTCATAGAGCTTATGAGAATTCTAAATATTTCTTTTGAGCTTCTTTTTGCACACATCTTTTCACCACTAATTTATCATTTCTTATCACCAATTCACTAATCAATCCCCATACATACCACAACTCAAGACACGAGTGAGACAATACTTTTCTTAATCTCATAGACAAGGAAAGAAAAATTGTACAGGCTCAAAGTGGCTAACTAGGGAAAAATTTATTGTGAAGGGACAGTGTTTAGGATATTGGGTTATCAAAG
>JAPKLW010000022.1:35220-126645 GCA_026898455.1 Plectranthus barbatus | reverse complement strand
CAAATTATATTGTGAAAATCTCTTTCGATTGAAAACTATCACAGTTACGTCTCAAGTAATCAACTAGATAATCCTAAGATGTGGCCAACAAATCAAGATTATGAATAAGCATAGATTTCACAAACTACGAAGGCAAAGGGAAAATAATTCAATTAATCACAACATGCATACATTGATAGTTCGAAACCCTAGAATCTGAGAAAGGATTTAGTTACACATATTCACGGTAATATTCATCATGGAAAAATAAAACCTGAATTGCATAAAAACTGGAATCCGAAAATCTTCCCGTAGGAACTTGTCTTCAAACATAAAACTAAAAACTCTTGGAATCTCTAAAAACTGAAATCTAGAATGAAGCACACTTAAAAATCGAAATTACAAGGATATATATAGAGGTGGAGGTGTATCATATCAAATCTAGGGCTAGATATGCATTAATCTCCAAATTAGATCCGGATTAGGTTTCCCGCATGCTCGTCGACCGTGGCAATCTGGCGTCGATCGCTGGGCCTGGAACCTCTTCGTCGATCGACAAGCATTGGCAGCGATCGACGCTGCCTTTGCTTCCGTCGATCTGCCCTTTCACTTCGTCGAGCACTGTGCCTCGTCTGCGCGGTCTCGCGGTTTTAGCCATAACTTCCTCTTCCGAACTCCGATTGACCCGATTCCAGTTGCGTTGGAGAGCTAACTCAAAGCATCATCCATTGACATGTGCCAATAGCTCGAATTCCTCTTGTCGAAGAAATCTTCATTGCTACTCTTACACATCACTGCTTCTGGAACGGTTTTCCCGTGAGTTTAGGCCTAAAATCCTGCATAAACATCAAAACACACCTAAAACCACCTAATATTGACATCATGCATAATTTATATATATAAACTCAATAAAACTACATAAAATATTATAAAAATTATATAGATAAGTGAGTGAAATAACGAGCTTATCACACTACTTCTTCGTAAGTCAGTGGGTCAGAGTCCTCATGTCCGTCTTTCGGGCTCAAGTCTGAAGACTCACCCACGAACATGTATCTTTCCGGCTGAAAAATAACTCTCCCACTATGACGAGGCATCGGTGCTGTGTCAGTAGTAGGTGCCGTAACTTGCGGTTCTACACCTTGCACTGAAGAACGTGTCTGTGGTGCTGAACCTCTCACAGGTGCACCCACGTCTACACGTTCCCCTTCCCTTAGAATTGCATTCTCGTTTTCAATTTCTTGAAGAACGATATCACTCCTTGACTTGTGATTACTCACATACTCGTCCTCCAAGAATCTAGTGTTGGTGCTAACAACGACTCTCTGACTCTCAGGAAAGTAAAAGTAACCACCTTTCATTTGCCTGTGATACCCTATAAAAAGCATTACCTTTGACCTGCTTTCTAACTTATCAGGTTCCTTCGACAGTACGTGTGCCGGACAACCCCATACTATAAACTTGCACAAACTCGGTTTGCGACCAAGGAAGAGCTCAGAAGGCATCTTAGGAACTGATTTAGAAGGCACCACATTTAACATGTAAGCGGTTGTTTCTAATGCGTATCCCCAAAACAAAATTGGTAACTTTGCATAACTCGTCATTGACCTTAACATCTCTAGAAGAGTCTTATTTCTTCTTTCAGCTACACCTTTTTGCTGGGGAGTACCCGATGCAGTCTACTGGGATATAATCCCATTATATGACAAATACTGCAGGAACTCGTTACCGAGGTATTTGCCACCGCGGTCAGATCGCAGTGACTTGATAGTTTTCCCGACCTTCTTTTCTACCTCAGCCTTGAAATCTTTGATTTTCTAAAAACATTCAGACTTGTAGCGAAGCAGGTATACGTATCCGTACCTTGAGTAATCGTCAATAAAAGTGACGAAGTACTCGTACCCTCCACGAGCCTGCGTGGACATCGGTCCACATAAGTCAAAATGGATCAATTCCAACACTTCCTCTGCTCGAGACTGACTAGCCTTAAAAGGCCTAGTTGACATCTTGCCCTCGATGCAGGATTCGCAGACTTGATAAGATATAGCCCGGACTAAGTCCAATGTACCATCATCTACAAGTCGCTGAATCCGCTTCAAGCTGATGTGACCCAGTCTCAAGTGCCAGAGATATGTATGATCCTCATCAGAAGAAGTAAGTTTTCTCTTTCTAGGATAATCAATTACGGATAAATTACATGCAATACTTGCGGAAGACTTATGATTACAGTTAACAACATAGAGAGAATTATTCAGCATCCTACGACAGATAACACCGTTATTACCAATGATAGAAACACCAATATCAAAAATAACTGAATATCCATCAACATAAAGTTTGGAAACTGAAATAAGGGTCCGCCGAAAATCCGGTACATATAAAACATCTCTCAAAGTTAAAAAAGAATCATCAAAGTATAAGGTGAAATCTCCAACGGCAGCTGCACTCACTTGTGTTGCGTTCCCCATCGAGATGGTAACCTCGTCATTCTTCAACACCCTCCTCGGTGTGAACCCCTGCAAAATGTAACAAAAAAGATCAGTAGCTCCAGTATCCACTACCCACGAATGAGTAGAAACCGATGCTAAACATGTTTTCGTTACAAATGCAAATGACGTACCTTGTCCTTTAGCATTCGGACAATCCACCTTTCCGCATGCGTTCTTACTTGAAGTGACACCAACCTTCTTCATCTCAATTGACCTCCTCTCACGTGTTCTGCGATCAATCATATTCTTGCACACAGTATGAACCATATAACTGTGCTCAAGATCTAATAACTCAGAATCCCATGAAGGTACGAAAGAATGTCCTGCTAAAAGATCAATAAGCAACTCTTTGAAAGTACTCACTTCTCTTAGCTACATCCTTCTTAAAGTCATAGAATGAAAGAGGTAAAGAGTTCAGGATTATATCAATCTTAGCCCGATCACTGATACATCCACCTCTACATGTGAATCGATTCATGGTGTTATCCATCATCATCACATGCAATGTCATCGAACTACCATCAACCATTATCTTACAGACAAGGTCTTTCACGAGATCACAGCTGATAGTTCGTTCCACTTCGCCATACGTGGCCACTAAGTCCATCCAGATCGTAACAGAGCTACGATAGCCCATATACTTGAGCTTCAGTTCTCTAGACAGGTTATCCGAGATTAACTTGTAAGTAAAATCTTTAGATGCCACCCATCTGGATAGAACTGCTTCTCACGTCTTAAGACTTTATGGTAACGTGGGGCAAGTGGCATCATAGTAAGAACAAACATGTATTGCTTAGTCAGGAGGATATACTCAATGCAGTGTCTCCACTCAGGAAAGTTCGAACCAGTTAAAGGATTGAGAGCAAGAATATGATCAACAGTAGACATATACATATCTGAAACAATAAAGAATCTTAAATAAGAACATACATGTAGAACTTCGAAAAAAAATGCATTGAAAACCTTTTCATAAATCAAATACATATGTTTACCACTAATTGCCCAAGAGTTCCGACCGCAAGTTACACTCGTACACGTTTACGATGTCACCCACAACCAGAACTGCGGGTTTTAAGCCCCAATTTTTTAATTTCACTACCATGTGAGGAACCTTTCGACACTAGAAATTAATAATTAGTGAAAACCTTAGACCAAGCCATCTCTCAGGGACAGGGAAGCAAAAACTGCATTATATCCTAAGATGCTTCTAAGCGATTAACCACGAATTTAAATCTGGCCAAAAGAGACAGTTTTGCATGGCACGTAACCATAACGCACAACCCTTAAAGCTTTTGTTATCTATAATTTAAATCAATCCTAGAATAATTATGGAAGAGATCTACGCAAGCTACACTCGTAGAAGTTTACGCAAAACCCTCCCACTATTCACATGATTTAAATTGTTTGTCTAGAAATCCCAACAACTGTACCCATGCACCTCCAAGAACTAACAAGCTCCACTCGTAGACGTTTACTAGAGCGAGAGATACACTTACAGCCTAAGACCGCTTTGTGGAGGTCTATTGATATTAATTAAAAAATCTGCATAGTATTTTTCTTTTAAAAAGGTTTCTTATATGCGCACATATAATTTCTTTGTTATTATATTTTCCAAATTTTTGCATGCAATTAAACAAGCCCAAAAATTCCCAAAATATAATTCAACAAGAAATTAATCACGTAAGCATGCTTGAAAAAACTGTAAATAATTACGCAGTAAATCAGGCTTTTCCTATTATCTACACAAGCTTAATTACGCACATAATAAACCACATGGCATACGAGGACAATTAAGGCAAACAAAAATTCCTCGTGGCCCCACAAAACAGGAAAATAAAATCCTATCTATTACAATTTGAATTTTGAATTTATTTGGATAAGTCCAAATCTTTTCAAATCTTCTAGGGCCTCCAAATCTTCATCCACCAAATCTTTTGAGATTTAGGGATTTGTGATTTGATGATTGGCTCCAAACCCTAATGCAAACCTAGGGTTTACACAGGATTGCACCAGCTACCAAAAGATGAACCACCGTGACGGGACAGCAGCCGACCACGACGATCATAGCCACCGCCGCCGCCGCTGCACCCAGGGTGCGCCGCCTACTGCCGTGCGCCCGTGCACACCGCTGGCCCACCGCCGCTGCCGTCATCCTGCGGCCGCACGCGCGCGCGGCCTCCTGCGGCCGCCGTGCGCCGCCGCCCAGTCCGTTGGCTCCGTCTTCGTTCTTCGTCCCGATCCATCCAAATTACAGATTTGAAATAGAGAATTACAAAAACTAATCTATTACAATTTTCTTTCAAATCTAATCTAATCACGAATTTTCTCATGACTTTACAAAACAGATTCAACCCTACACGGATAAACCACCGCGGGCTGAATCAAACGGGTTGCCACGAGGAACAAAAACCATCCACGATAGAAATACAATTCATACATACATAAATGAATGTATTACTAACAATAGAGCCATAAATCAGGAACCTGGCTTGGATACCAATTGTAGGGATTTATCGTGAACCGAATCACAAAATCCAAATGAACCGGACCGATTTATGGTTATTGTTCACAATACCAATTCACAAAAACCTAGCATGCTCCTACGAATTTAATTCGTGGATAATAGGGATTACCTTAACTCCGTCGACTCAGATCCGATCTTTTGCGTTTGAATTCCAATCTCGATTCAACCACGCGATTCGATTAAGACTGCAGAAACAGAAATTAGAACCAGATCTAATTTCAAGAATTAATCAAAAACAAGAAGAGAAGAAAAGAATAAATATGTTCTCTAGATTAGATCTTCAAGGTTGTATCCAAATGCTGTTCAGATCTGCTACTGGTGAGGATTCCACAGATCTGTAGTTGTGCAAGGCCAGAATCAAAATTCTCCTCCCTCTGCACTCAAAGTCGTCGCCCCTCTCTCTCTGCCTCTAGGGTTTTACTGATTTGAATTGTGTTCAAAGTGGCTAGGGTTTCTGAGAGAGACATGTCTATTTATAGACCTAAGGTTATAACCCTAATGGGCTATTAAGCTCAATTCAGCATATTTAATTGGGCCAGTCCTGGGACCTAATGCAAATAATAATGTGGGCCTATAAATTAATTTATTCATATGTCCACAACCCAGGACACAATTACTTAATATTAATTCTTTTTCACCACAGAATTAATACTGACCTACCCCTTCATTACCACGTTATGAGAACGCGCTGCATTAATTGATAAACCCCATATTTAAGGTTACCGCACATTCATTAATTAATCGGAGCTTGTGACAAACTCTATCTACAATTAATTAATATCTTATTATTCTTGAGTAGTACCACTCAATCCTTATCACTCGTGCCTGAACTTAATCAGCCTGCAGGACTTTGGCACGATGAATGTCATTGAGCTCCTCAGGGAATGTCCCCATCCTATTACTCGGATATGGTTACCTAAACCCAGTCTCAGGTAGTACTACACGAACTGCTGTTACCCAAAATGCGGATATACGAGCACATTATTTAGGCTCTCCACCATGGCAAGTCAAAGCAACAATCAATCCGTGCAAACACCTGAACCTTCGTTAGGGTTTGGACTCAATCAAGAACGAGATCTTGTATTTGCTGATGTCAGACAGTCGAATACATCTCACTGCGGTCCATCAATACGCCACCCTTGCGTACCAGCATGTCAAGTAACCAAGACAGACTACTTATTCCGACAATGCCGCAGCCATCCGGACAGACGTATCCTCATACGTTGTCTCGGCTGTGATCAGGTTTATGTCTCACTAAGTCAAGTGATAATACTGTCTTCTGCGATCTACTTCACGCCGTATGATCATCCCTATCGGTGAGACAAGAGGATTCCATTGTTACATACATGTAAGTTAGTTTGACAGATAGGAAAAATAAATCGTTTTATACTCATTGTAATAAATGCTTTCAGTATACAATACCTATCAATCTCCCACTTATACTCAAAGCATAACTAAGCTATTACAGAGTATACAGTCCGTCTATCTAGTTTGTTGTCTCTTTAACCACTATCAGTGGTCGGCATCCACCTCAGACCCAGCTCACGAATATGTCTTTCGTAAACTTTCTGCGGCAAGCTCTTTGTAAACGAATCAGCAAGATTGTCAGCAGTGTCAATCTTCTTAATCAGCACATCGCCCCTAGATGACGCACCGCCTACCTATTTGACAAACTTAGTCTCACTTGACTAAGTTTGGGGGGAATGGCCGGTATTCGGTGTTTTTGTTCATTCTCTTCTCTATCTCTCTATCTTTATGATGCTTTCTAGTTTAGCTTAGTATAGTTGAATATTTAAAAAATTTGATAATTCGATTTGGTTGTACTATGATTTACTTAACATTTGGATTTTGAATTTGGTTGATGATTGTGGAATGATTTTGGATGATGAATGGATGGATGATTTTGGCAAGTACATGTGTTAATTCTTTCTATTTGGTTTTGGCATGTGGATATGTTATGGTTTGGAATGAATGGTGGAAATGGTGGATATTGTTGTATACTTTGTTGATAATTGGTTTGTGGATAAGTTGGTGGATATGAGAGCTTTATTGGCTAGTTTATGCTCAATTGTTTGGTGGTGTATGCTTTGTAGTAGGTGCAAATAAGGAATGGAGAGCGAAGATCGTGCCTACTGATGGGTAACATTTTCTATCGTCTTTCCTACCATCTAGTTTCGTTACATTTGTGTTTTGGAATGTAGATTGTTGTAGGATTGTTGTGTGCTTGTGTGTGTGTGATGAACCTAGATGAGACTTGAGATTTAATCATGATTTACTTAGTGGAGTTTGATGTCTACTTCAACTTATGATAGGGCGGAATCTAGTTTTCGAAGCATGTTTTAAGTTTAACTTTTGAATTGCCGAGTTTTGTATGTGGTTAATGCATAGGACTTGACAAAAAGCTGTGAGGTTTCAGCCATGATATTGTCATATCTTTATTGTTTGTGAGTGGCAAGATTGAGAGTACGAGATCTAGAACTTGCATCCGTTCTCTATCTATTGGCATGAGTGTGTAACTAGAAAATGATCTTAGGCCGTCGATTCTTAGTCCTACCTTTCACACCGGGAGTATAAGGTGGTTGTTATCATGATTTTGCCTTTCATATCTTTGACCCCCGTGATTGAGCTTATTTGGTGAATCTTCTTTGATATAATTAGGACCATGTTGGGGGGAAAGAGTGTATGAGGGTGAATACGGTGATGAGAGTTGGGTTGGGAATTGATTGAATGTGTATTGATGGGAAATGTTGAGGCATGAAAGATATGGAATAAAGGATTGTTGTTGATCCTAGAAAATTGAGCACCTACGAAATTTTGGTGCAAGTGTTTGAAAAAAGAGGCACCCACAAAATGAATGAATGATGGTGCTATTGGAAATTATGAAAAAAAGAAAAGAAAAGAGAAAAAGAAAAAAAAAAGTGTGTTGTGAAATGAAAAAAGCCTCGGGGGTTTGTAGTGGTTCGGAAAGAACAAGTTTGGGGGTTTTGGGAAATTGAGAAGTTTAGTCACTTTGGCCCAAAACCACCCACCTTTTAGTGAGCCACGTTACAACCCATGAAAAGACCTTTTTGATTCTAGAAACTAACTCATTGTAGTATAGTGGTTAGAATGGATGCAAGCCTATGGAAATCAAGCTCGATATCTTGTGAATGTGTGAATCTCATCATCCCTAAACATGTGAGGGAGTGCTTTCGTTTCTTGTATTCATTTTTGATGAGTGGTTCATGTCCTTAGCATTAACCTTGTTACAAAGTTAGGTGATAATCTCGTTTTACTTGAACATGCTAAGATGACTATGATGAACTATGAGGTTGTTTGATGAGGTAGATTAATTACTCTACTTTGTTTTGATTGAGGACAATCAAAGGTTTAAGTTTGGGGGTTATGATACGTGCGTAAAATGACCCGTATTTTGATATGTGAACATGTTTGTTTGTGGCTATTTTACTCCCGTATCATATGTTTTTGTCGTATTTTGGTTGTGTTTTTGTGTTTTGTGTGTTTGCCTTGTGTAGGATAGGTTTTTGGCATAAACAAGCATATTTGGTGGAGTTTTGGAGGAAAATCGCAAGGTTTTGGAGTTTGGAGAGCTCGATCGGCCGAGCGGGTGCAGGACCGGCCGAGCGGGGCTTCAGAGGGCTCGACCGGCCGAGCAAAGGCAGGACCGGCCGAGCGAAGCTGCAAAATTGGGTTCAGAGAGCTCGACCGGTCGAGCAAGTGCAGGACCGGTCGAGCGAGTGCGGACAGAGACTTGGCTCGGTCGAGCCATGCCTCGCTCGGCTGAGCCATGCCTCGCTCGGCCGAGCCAAGTTGGTTCTTGGCGATTGTTGGCAGTTATTGATGGCCCGGGCGAGCCAAACTTCAACCGGGCGATCCGAGGGCCTGATTGCTTGCCTATAAAAGGGGAAAGAGCGGTTATTTGAGGAGCTTTTTGTCACTTTTCACGTACGATAGTTAGATTTTTCCCTAGATTCCATTTTTCCATTCCAATTCATCTTAGTCCTAGAGCATCTAGGAGATTAATTCATCAATACTTGGAAGAGATTGAAGATTGAAGGCGGTGGATCAAGTCAATCAAATCCAAATTGGGGAAGAATCTTATTTCTACTTTCAAATTGTAATGAAGTTCATTTAATTCCAAATTGTATTTGCACAATTGAAAGGTATGAAGTTCTAAACCATTTTGGATGTTGATTTGAGGAAGGATGCATGAGAATTTGGTATGAGAATTGCTTGTTTAATTTCCTTTGAGAGCTTGGATTTCACTAGAGCTTGTTCCTTACCTCTTAGGTGTAGGTAATAGCCAACTTAGGAGGTAGTTGACGTGAACGCTACAGCCAACACGCGGGCGGAATCATCGTGAATAGTGTTAATTCATACGATTTTAGTTCCAATCCCTGTGCGGTGCTAGGTCGTAGGGCAATAATTGACGAACTATTTGGAGTGGTCTAGGGCTAAATAATGTGACTGTTTGCTAGTTCTAAATCATCAATCGGTAGCTCACCGTGACAAGGGGTTATCGAGTGTAGGGTCGATTGCTCAATCTCCTAGGAATTAAAAAATGTTTGCAACAATGATTAACCAAATTTGATTGCATCTCTACTCAACTCAACATCCTATCTTCCTAGCTTGAGAATTGTGATTGTCTAGGTTTACCATATTGAGAAGGATTGTTCTATTAATCTTTGTTGGTTAAATTCGTGTTATTCATATATTGTTAGCATAGATTTGAATTGCATGATTAGATGATTAGAAACTACTCAACGATTGAATCATGCTTAGCTATAAGACTTCACTTGAGTACCTCGGTATTGTAGTAGGCAAATCGAGAAGAACTTGGATTGATATTTTATTCTTGAGTGTGGTTGAGAGTTTATTGTGATTGAACTTTTACCGCATCAGTCGGCCGAGCCAGGCCTCTGTCCATCAAGGCTCGGTCGAGCCTGACCTTGCTCGGCCAGACGAACTCTCTGAAACCCGGTCTCTTCCTTTCTTTTGCTCTGCTCGGTCGATCCAACTTCCTTTTGACCTCCGGCTCGAGCGATTTTCCTCAAAAACTAAATCAAAAATGTTGCTTTATGCTCCAAACCTAACCTACAACATCCAAAACACAAAAAACACGAAAACACAACAAAATGAATACAAATACATATGATATAGGAGTAAAATGGACACAAACATGCACGCTCACACATCGAAATATTGGTCATTTTATGCACATATCATGTTTCCTTCTCTTTTCCTTTTGCCTTCTCTAGAAGAGTGGTCAGATTCCTCAGTTGCTCCTCCAACTTGGCAACTGACAGCTCAGTTTCCTTCTTCTGAACTGAGTTGGAGGTGTCCTTTGCTGGTGAGGATTGATAGGCAGTTCTATCGAAGTAAACTTGCCTTTTTGAATGCCTTTAGAAGTCTCTTTTTACGAAAAATGTTGCATCACCATCAGCTGCTGAATTTGGAGTTCGAATAGCTTCATTCCTGTTCACCATCTGGATATCCCACTCATGGGATTGAAGTTCATTGAACAGTTCTTTGGTGGACATTTTTGAGAGATCCATGGCCTTCAGGCTGGTGGTTTTAACAAACCAGTCTTCCTTTGGCAGCCTTGAAAGAATTTTGGCATTCATATCTGCCACTTTTTCTTCTCTTACGAGGTTCTTCGTCTCACTGACGATGGTATTAAATCTTTCCTCAATCGATTTGATTGATTCGCGGGGTAGCATTGATAAGTTCATTATTTCACTCACTTATCTATATTATTTTTATACTATTTTATGTAGTTTTATTGAGTTTATATATATATTCTATGCATGAGTCAATATTAGGTGGTGTTAGGCATATTGTGATATTTGTGTAGGTTTTAGGCTTAAATTCACGAGAAAACCGTTCCGAAGGCAGTGATGTGTAAGAGTAGCAGTGAAGAGTTCTTCCACAAGAGGAATTCGGGCTATTGGCGCATGGCAATGGATGAAGCTTTGAGTTAGCTCTCCAACGCAACTGGAATCGGGTCAATCGGAGTTCGGGAGAGGAAGTTATGGCCAAAACCGTGCGACCGCGCAGAAGGGGGCGAGCCTGATTTTGCCACGTCGATCGACGGGGATTCCACGTCGATCGACGCGGACCTGCTGGCGCGGGAAATTGGCTGAATTCGGGATTTTTCGTATCTTTAGCCCTAGATTTGATATGATACATCTCCACCTCTATATATATCCTAGTCATTTTGATTTTTAGGTGTGCTTTAATTCCAGATTTCAGATTTTAGAGAGATTCCCAAGAGTTTTAGGGTTTATGTTTGAAGACAGAGTTTTGTGGGAAGACTTTCAGATCCAAGTTTTTATGCAATTCAGGTTGTATTTTTCTATGATGAATATTACTCTGAATATGTGTAACTAATCTCTTCCTTAGATTCTAGGGTTCGAATTATCATTGTATGCATGTTTGATTAATAGAATTATTTTCCCTTTCCCTTCGTAGTTTGTGAAATCTGAGTTTATTCATAATCTTGAGTTTGTTGGTCACATCTTAGGATTAACTAGTTGATTACTTGAGACGTAACTGTAATAGTTTTTAACTGAAAGAGATTTTCACAATATAATCTGATTTCTTGTCGTAACTGAAGGAGATTGATTGTAGGGATAAATCTGTAGATCTTTGGAGTTAATTAATTTATCTTGAGACCGAGCGGAGATAGGTAATTGATTAATCTACTTTACGAATTGTCCAACAAAGAAGTTCGTAATACTTTTATGATGTTTCACTACGAAGAGGAATTAAAACTGGGAAATAATCAATTTATTCATTCATGTCATACTTGATAAGAAGATATTCCTAGAATCTATATTTCTCATAACCGTTTTCAACCAAAGTATTTTAATTTACTGTTTACT
Organism: Plectranthus barbatus; assembly: GCA_026898455.1. Taxonomy (NCBI): domain Eukaryota; kingdom Viridiplantae; phylum Streptophyta; class Magnoliopsida; order Lamiales; family Lamiaceae; genus Plectranthus; species Plectranthus barbatus. Next base: position 114,769 of record JAPKLW010000022.1, on the reverse strand, counting down.
TTTTATTTGCAAGGATTATGATTTGCAAAACAACCAAAACCCAAAACTTTGCTTTTCCTAACCAGTATTTTAAGAAAACCTGATTTAGTATTTAGGATTTTTCGTCGTTTCATTCCCTTTGGGATCGATCATTTTCATTTGCCGCTATATTATTAGCTTTGCTAAGTCGCTGTTAAATAATTTAGCGATCAAATTTTGGCGCCGTTACCGGGGATGTGGACAAGAGATGGAACGTCCTATCTTTTATTTATTCTGCTTTTTGTCTTTAATTTTTCGTACTTTTCTATTTTATGCTATTTTGTGGGGAAAAAATTTGAGTTTTGAGATAATCTAAATGAGATTGTGAGATTAGAATTGATTGCGGGTTGAGTATTGAGTTGATTGAGATTTTGGTTAGATGCCTATGAATGCAGAATACCGCATAATAGGACTGATTTAACACTTATACTTGCATGCTGATTTGAAATTGATTGTGGAAGAAAATTTTTGAATCCTTGTGTGAGAATTTGAGTCGTTATTTCGTTTGATGTGAGATTCACATGTGCGTTTTGATTTCTCTAGAACTTGCCTAATTTCTGTGTTGAGACTGCATAGTGTGCACAAGTTTAGGAAATGATATTAGGCCATCTTTGTTAACCCAATATCCTAAACATTGTCCCTTCAAAATATATTTTTCCCTAGTTAGCCACTTTGAGCCTGTACAATTTTTCTTTCCTTGTCTATGAGATTAAGAAAAGTATTGTCTCACTCGTGTCTTGAGTTGTGGTATGTATGGGGTTGATTGGTGAATTGGTGATAAGATATGATAAATTAGTGTTGAAAAGATGTGTGAAAAAGAAGCTCAAAGAAATAATTAGAATTCTTATAAGCTCTCTGAAAAGAAAAGAATTCAAAATTATCGAAAAGAGCATAAGAGATTCAAAATGAGCTATAAAAATAAATAAATAAATTTTTTTTTGTTGATGTATATGAGGAGATAAGGTGGATGATTATAGATAGTGGTTGGAGATGTTGAGAGTCATGAACTCAATTGATTTAGTCACTTGGCCATATTTCCCTACCTTATCAGAAAAAGCCTACGTTACAACCTTTCGAAAGTCCTTTTTGATTCTAGACTTGTGTGCACATTTTAGCAGTGGAGAAATTAGAAAATTTGCAAGCTTGTGGTAGAAATTTCTTCATACATGTTGTTGAGTGCTTTCATCTTTACCTTAAACACTTGAGAGTTGAGCGATAAACTTCCTGTGAGTTCTTCCACGGTTGATGAATTTTCCGTCTCTTTCAAATTGCTTGTGGGTAATAGATTCTTAGTTCTTGACTCTGATGAATCTTTTGAGGCATTGCACTTTAACTACATGATCTTTTGATTTCTTTCTTGCCTATTGATTGAGGACAATCAAACGTTCAAGTTTGGGGGATTTGATAAGTTCATTATTTCACTCACTTATCTATATTATTTTTATACTATTTTATGTAGTTTTATTGAGTTTATATATATATTCTATGCATGAGTCAATATTAGGTGGTTTAGGCGTATTTTGATATTTGTGCAGGTTTTAGGCTTAAATTCACGAGAAAACCGTTCCGAAAGCAGTGACGTGTAAGAGTAGCAGCGAAGAGTTCTTCCAAAAGAGTAATTCGGGCGATTGGCGCATGGCAATGGATGAAGCTTTGAGTTAGCTTTCCAACGCAACTGGAATCGGATCAATCGGAGTTCGGGAGAGGAAGTTATGGCGCGTGAAATTGGCTGAATTCGAGATTTTTTCATATCTTTAGCCCTAGATTTGATATGATACACCTCCACCTCTATATATATCCTAGTAATTTTGATTTTTAGGTGTGCTTTTATTCCAGATTTCAGATTTTAGAGAGATTCCCAAGAGTTTTAGGGTTTATGTTTGAAGACAGAGTTTTGTGGGAAGACTTTCAGATCCATGTTTTTATGCAATTCTGGTTGTATTTTTCTATGATGAATATTACTCTGAATATGTGTAACTAATCTCTTCCTCAGATTCTAGGGTTCGAATTATCATTGTATGCATGTTTGATTAATTGAATTATTTTCCCTTTCCCTTCGTAGTTTGTGAAATCTGAGTTTATTCGTAATCTTGATTTGCTGATCACATCTTAGGATTATCTAGTTGATTACTTGAGACGTAACTGTGATAGTTTTCAATGGAAAGAGATTTTCACAATAAAATCTGATTTCTTGTCGTAGCTGAAGGAGATTGATTGTAGGGATAAATCTGTAGATTTTTGGAGTTAATTAATTTATCTTGAGACCGAGCGGAGATAGGTAATTGATTAATCTACTTTACGAATTGTCCAACAAAGAAGTTTGTAATACTTTTATGATGTTTCACTACGAAGAGGAATTAAAATTGGGAAATAATCAATTTATTCATTCATGTCATACTTGATAAGGAGATATTCCTAGAATCTGTATTTCTCATAACCGTTTTCAACCAAAGTATTTTAATTTACTGTTTACTTTTTATTTTCAAGGATTATGATTTGCAAAACAACCAAAACCCAAAACTTTGCTTTTCCTAACCAGTATTTTAAGAACGCCTGATTTAGTATTTAGGATTTTTCATCGTTTCATTCCCTGTGGGATCAATAATTTTCATTTGTCGCTATATTATTAGCTTTGCTAAGTCGCTGTTAAATAATTTAGCGATCAAGCATCTGGAAGGATTCATATTTTTCCACGACTACTTGCTTCTTGTTGCACTTCATCAGTTCTGTTACTTTAGTGAGATTGTTGATCCAATCCCACAGTTCCTTGGCAGAGTTGTTCTCTATAGCTGCGTCTTGAAGGGAATCTAGGAGGGATTGTATGATCATCTCCTGTGCGATGAAATCGACCTGGTGACGTTTCTTGTCCTCAAATGTCCATTCCTCCTTTGGCTTGTCTATGTATTCGACACCGCCTGGCTTGCAAGGATGACTTTGGGTACCTCAATTTTCAGAGGTCCGTTATCCAGGACTTCATCCATCTCTGGATGTTGTGCTCTTAGTTGAATGAGAAACTTTTTCTTCCATACTTCAAACCTCTCTGGATTGTACTTTGGGAGACTATGATGAGTTATCATTTTCTAAGAATAATCTGCTCGCTAAAATACACTAGATAAACAGTTAGAGTGTAAGGAAGTACGTATCCGGTCTTAAGCGACTCAAAACAGGATAGACTAGAAAGATTGACCTGCATTGATACCACTTGTTGGTCCCAGATCAGAGTACGAGTAATGTGCAGCGGAAGTATTTAATCAACTAAATACACTCTAAGTATACACCGTTCAGTTTCTATCGCAGTTTTTGGTTAACAGTTTTTTGAAACACAGTTTGATTTTAGCTAGCAGATTAGGGTAACAGTTTTACAACAGTTTATACCCTTCAACACTTAGTGATGGGTTTTGTATACTAAAAGCATTTATTACAATGAGTATACAACGGTTTATTTCTACTATCTGTCAAACAAACTTACATGTATGTAACAATGGTAACCTCTTGTCTCACCGATAGGGACGATCATATGGCGGCGCATGGCCGGCGGTGCTGGCGGTGGCTGTGGTCATCGGCGGTGGCTGCTGTCCTGTCACGGTGGTTCGTGTTTTGGTGGCTGGTGCAATCCTGTGTAAACCCTAGGTTTGCATTAGGGTTTGGGGCCAATCATCAAATCACAAAACCCTAAATCTCAAAAGATTTGGTGGATGAAGATTTGGAGGCCCTAAAAGATTTGAAAAGATTTGAAAAGATTTGGACTTATCCAAATAAATTCAAATTTTAATAGATATGATTTTATTTTCCTGTTTTGTGGGGCCACGAGAAATTTTTGTTTGCCTTAATTGTCCTCGTATGCCATGTGATTTATTATGTGCGTAATTAAGTTTGTGTAGATAATAGGAAAAGCATGATTTACTGCTTTTATTATTTACAATTTTTTCAAGCATGCTTACGTGATTAATTTCTTGTTGAATTATATTTTGGGAATTTTTGGGCTTGTTTAATTCCATGCAAAAATTTGGAAAATATAATAAAAAAGAAATTAAATGTGCGCATATAAGAAACCTTTTTAAAAGAAAAATAATAAGCAGATTTTTAAATTAAAATCAATAGACCTCCACAAAGTGGTCCTAGGCTGTAAGTGTATCTCTCACTCTAATAAACGTCTACGAGTGTAGCTTGTTAGTTCTTGGAGGTGCATGGGTACAGTTGTTGTGATTTCTTGACAAGCAATTTAAATCATGTGAATAGTGGGAGGGTTTTGCGTAAACGTCTACGAGTGTAGCTTACGTAGATCTCTTCCATAAGTTTTCTAGGATTGATTTAAATTATAACTAACAAAAGCTTTAGGGGTTGTGCGTTATGGTTACGTGCCATGCTAAACTGTCTCTTTTTGCCAGAGTTAAATTTGTGGTTAACCGCTTAGAAGCATCTTAGGATATAATGCAGTTGCTGCTTCTCTATCCTTGAAAGATGGCTTGGTCTAAGGTTTTCACTAATTATTACTTTCTAGTGTCGAAAGGTTCCTGACATGGTAGTGAAATTAAAGAATTGGGGCTTAAAACCCGCAGTTCTGGTTGAGGGTGACATCGTAAACGTCTACGAGTGTAGCTTGCGGTCGGAACTCTTGGGCAATTAGTGGAAAACATATGTATTTGATTTGTGAAACGGTTTTTAATGCATTTGTTTTCGAAGTTCTACATGCATATTCTTATTTAAGATTCTTTATTGTTTCAGATATGTCTATGTCTACTGTTGATCATATTCTTGCTCTCAATCCTTTAAATGGTCCGAACTTTCCTGAGTGGAGATACTGCATTTAGTATATCCTCCTAACTAAGCAACACATATTTGTTCTTACTATGATGCCACTTGCCCCACGTTACCATAAAGTCTCTAGTTCTATGACAGATGGGTGTCATCTGAAGATTTTACTTACAAGTTAATCTCGGATAACCTGTCTAGAGAACTGAAGCTCAAGTATATGGTACATTGTGAAGGGTTTCGTGAACTGAATCACGAAGTCCGATTGCCAAGGATCGTTAACTGGAATATAAAAAATAAATTGCTATGCCTATGATTATTCCTAGCATGCTCCTATTGATCATGCATAAAGAAGATTTATGCGGAATACCTGGATTGCGAAACCCTGAAGAACGAGTGCGCGGAGATTCCTCTTGATCTTGTTCCCACGCACAAATATTTAATTTCTAACAGATTGAGGAAATAAATCTATGAAAATTAGTGTGCGATTTTTGAAAACAAGAAGGAGAGAGAAGAAAGAAGATAATCCTCCTGATCTGATCTTCTGATCTGGATCCCAACTCAATCTGAATATCTGGTGAAGATTCCCTTCAGATTCCATGCCCTGTTGAGAAGCAGAATTTCCTCCTCATTTCTCAAATCTAGTCGATCACCACAGCTCCCAAATTCTGGTTTTTTGTGTGCAACTTATGATCTTATTGTGTTTTGAGATCCGAGGTACTGAGGCCTATTTATAGGAAAATACTGGACTTCTAATGGGCTTGAGTTTCATGGGCCAGACTAGGGACCAGAATGCAAATAGCAAATAAGGCCTATCAATTAATTAATTCCCATATTCAACCCAGAATATAATTAATTAATTAATATTGATTCATTCCACCAGAGAATCAATACTATCCTACCTATTTGCTACCACGTTTTGAGGTACGGGTTGCATGGGCTCGGTATATCCCCACATTTAAGGTTACAGACATTCGTTAATTAATTTAAGCTCTGACAAGCTATTTAATTAATTAACATCTTATATTCCTGAGTCAATCCACTGAAACCTTTTCACTTATGCTTGAACTTAATCAGCCTACAGAACTTTAGCATAACGAACCTTTTGAGCTGCTCAAGGAATGTCACCATCCTATACTGGATGTGGTTACCTAGTTCAAGTACCAGACAATCATACACAGACTGCTATTACCCAAGATACAGATATACAAGCTCAACCAGAGCCTTTCACTGCAACTCAAAGTAATACACAATCTGCATATACTTCTATACCTTCATATAGGCTTAGGATCTCATCAAGCCATAGAGATCTAGATTCTTTTAATGTCAGATAAAAGAATAGATCTCGACTAAGGTCCTTATCAATGTGTTCCCCACACCAGTATACCAAGCCATCCAAGATAAGATGCTTATTATCGCGTATGTTGCAGCCTGCACCGACAGTTTATTCTGGAACTGTCTCAGCTGTGATAACCATTTATATCTCGTTAGGTCAAACGATCCATACGATCTTCCGTGATCTACTACACACCGTATGATCTCCCTATTGACGAGATAAGAGGATAATTGCGTTTGCGACACATGTTTATTAATTCAGACAGGAGATGAACATACAACACTTATGATTCCCAGTATATTAACCGATCGACCTTGTACATAATATACCAATCATAATCCTTTCAGTATATATATCCATCAATCTCCCACTTATATTCAAAGCATTATATAGGTGCTTTCCAGAGTATAACGTGTCTAAACTAATCTAGCTATTACATCAGTCATTCCACGTGGCTGGCTTTGCCCTCAGCCAGCCCAAGGTTACGTACATGCATCTCGTAGACCTTCTGAGGCAGAGATTTAGTGAATGGATCCGCTAGATTATCTTTTGTATCAATATTCTCTACTAGGATATCACCCCTTTCTATGATTTCTCGTATTATATGGTACTTCCTTTCCATGTGTTTTGTTCCTCTGTGAGTTCATGGTTCCTTTGAATTAGCCACAGCTCCCGAATTATCAAAATATACCGTGATGGTCTTGGGCCGCTTAGGAATCACGTCCAACTACAGAAGGAAGTTTCGAAACCATACAGCTTCTTTTGAAGCTTCAGAAGCTACGACATATTTTGCTTCCATGGTGGAGTCAGCAATGCACTTCTGTTTTGCACTCCTCCATGATATGGCCCCACCTCCCAATGTAAACACATAGCCAGAGGCGGACTTCTTTTCGTCTCGGTCCAGCTGGAAATTTGAATCAGTATAACCCACAGGGCACAACTCCTCACACTGATAGATGAGACAATAGTCTCTAGTCCTTTTCAAGTATTTGAGTATGTGCTTTACCGCGGTCCAATACGTCTGTCTAGGGTTAGACTGGTATGTCGCTACCATGCCTACAGAAAAACATACATCTGGCCTCGTACATAGCATTGTATACATGAGGCTCCCCACGGCCGATGCATACGGCACGTTCCTCATCTCTTCTTTCTCCTTTTGTGTCACCGGACACTGATCCTTGGAAAGATGTATGCCATGTCTGAAGGGTAACATACCTTTCTTGGCAGTTTGCATGCTGAAATGGGCAATCACAGTATCCACATATGTTCCTTGAGATAAGGTCGGCATCCTCTTATTGCGCTCCCGCAATACTTTTACCCTTAGGATGTATCCTGCCCTGCCTCCCCAAGGTCCTTCATATGAAACTGTTCGGATAACCACCCCTTTATGCCCGACAATACTTCCACATTGTCGCCAAATAAGAGAATATCATCTACATAAAGTGCAAGGAACACCACGCTTCCGCTGACACATAGACGGTACACGCAACTCTCGTTTGAACATTGTGAAAATCCATAGGATTTAATCACTTCATCAAAACGCAGATTCCATGACCATGAAGCTTGTTTAAGTCCATACAGCGACTTCCTTAGCTTCCAGACCAAATGTTCTTCGCCCTTCTGCACATAACCTTCTGGCTGTTGCATATAGATGTCCCTACCTTCTTGAAGGTACCCGTATAAAAATGCGGTTTTGACATCCATCTGCCAGATCTCTAGGTCTTTATGTGCTGCTATGGCTAGGAGTATACGAATGGACTTAAGCATGGCTACCGGTGAGAAGGTCTCGTCAGAGTCTACACCTTCTTTATGACTATAACCCTTCGCCACCAGCCGTGCTTTGAAAGCTGTAATTTCATCATTCGCTCCTTTCTTTCTTTTGTATACCCATTTGCACCCTATGGCACGATAGCCATCTGGCAAATCAGTTTCCTGGTATACATCCATAGCCGTAATGGATTCTATTTCTGAATCCATGGCGATCAGCCATTTGTCTGCATCTTTATCAGATACCGCCTCGTCATATGTCCAGGGATCAGTATCATCCAGTCCTTTTTCCAGGATCAAGTCAGAGGACTCTCCCATGAACATAAACCTCTTGGGTTGGAGGACAACCCTCCCACTGCGACGAGGCATTTGAACCGTGAAGTAGTTGGCACAGTATCCGTTGGTCCCATACCTTGCATTAGTGGCAGTGTTGGTATAGCCTCACCTGTTATAGGTGGATTTACCACTACACTGGGCTTTCTTGATGGAATTGCTTCCTTATCCTCAAGCTTGTGGAGGATAATTTCACTCTTGGATCTATGGTTTCTTACATATTCGTCCTCCAAGAATCTTGCGTTGGTACTGACAACCACTTTCTAATTCTCACGACAATAAAAGTAACCACCTTTCGTTTGCCTGGGATATCTTACAAACAGTATCAGCTTACACCTACTTTCTAACTTATCAGGTTCCTTTGTCAGCACATATGCTGGACAACACCAAACCCTCACTCTGTTCAAAATTGGCTTTCTCCCATACCAGAGTTCCAGAGGCGTTATAGGAACTGATTTAGAAGGTACCAGGTTAAGCAAATAAGCCGTTGTGTCCAAGGCATATCCCCAAAACAAAATAGGCAAGCATGCATAACTCATCATCGACCTGACCATTTCCAAGAGAGTTCTATTTCTTCTTTCTGCTACACCATTTTGTTGAGTGGTTCCCGGTGCAGTCCACTGGGATGTAATCCCGTTGTCTGACAAGTACTGCAAGAACTCGTTACTAAGGTATTCCCCACCACGATCTGATCATAGTGTCTTGATATTCTTACCTAGCTTCTTTTCTACCTCAGTTCTAAACTCTTTGAATTTCTCAAAGCATTCAGACTTGTGGCGAAGCAAATAAACATATCTGAATCTTGAGTAATCGTCAATGAATGTGGCGAAGTACTCATAACCTCCACAAGCTTGCGTGGACATTGGCCCACATAAGTCAGAGTGGATCAATTCCAACACATCCTCTGCTCGAGACTAACTTGCCTTAAAATGCATAGTCGTCATCTTTCCCTCTATACAGGATTCACATATTTATGCATACAATCAATGATATAGAGAGAGTCAATCTGTTTTCCACGATAGATAACACCGTTATTACCAATGATAAAAACTCCACTAAAATAACTGAATATTCATCACTAAATAACTTGGAAACTGAAATTAAGTTCCGCCAAAAAACCGGCACATATAAAACATCTCTCAAAATCAAAACATTGTTTTCAAAGCATAAAGTAAAATCTCCAATGGCTATTGCTGAGACTTGCTCTCCGCTGCCCATTGAGATGGTAATCTCGTCATGCTTCAGCTGCCTTGTCGGCCTGAACCCCTGCAAAGTATAACAAACATGATCAGTAGCTCCAGTATCCACTACTCAAGAATGGGTAGAAATCGATGCTAAACATGTTTTCGTTATAAATGCACATGACGTACCTTGTCTACCCGTGTTAGGCACTAGACAATCTACTTCACTTCGCTTGCGTTTGCATGGCCTGATGACGTCTTCTGCTAGATCAGCTTCATCTAACCTTTTAAGCATTTCTTTTGCTTCAGCAACTGTCTTGTCAAAAGCTAACAAAGTTGTAGCAAATTCTAATGCTCTCAGGTTAGATTCCTCTCGCATCAGGGCCGAGAGTAACTCGGGAAGAGTAAGCTTGCGCCTGGTACCGGGGGACTCGATGAAACCATTATAAGAATCAGATAGAGAGTGCAGGACAATGTTTATTTTCGCCCGCTTACTAATTCGTCCACTTCTCTTTCTGTACTTTCTCATAATTCTCATCATGCTGACGAAGTGCAGAATCAACGAACTCCCATCAGTCATCTTCTTGCAGATCAGGTCCTCCACAAGATTATAACTGACAGTTCGTCACACCTTCCCATATACTATCACAAGGTCCCTCCATATCTCAAAAGCAGTCCGGTACTTCTTGTACTTGAGCTTTAATTCTATAGACAGACTGTTCATGATGAGTCTGCGGGCAAACTCATCAGAAGCTACCCATCTATCATAGAATTGTCGCTGATAGCCAGTACCAATACTTGGGAGATAGAGGGTCCATGTAAAGCACATGGGCATGTTTTGCAGTGCAGAGTATTTCCATAAAGCAAAACTTCCATTCAGGAAAATTCGGACCAGTTAAAGGATTTGATATTAAGAGGTTGACAACGTGAGCAATAGACATGTCTGAAAACAATAAATTAAAGAAGAAATGAAAACATAGTCGCAAACAATTTAAACAATTAAATATTGAAACCTTATGATAAAACAATATTAATGTTTCCTCCAATTTGCCGAAGTATTACTATTGCAAGCCACACAAGTGGACGTTTACAATAAAACAGTTAACCAAACTGCATCTTTCAATTCCAATCCATGCCCGGGTTCCTTAGACAAATGGAATTAATAATTGGAGACTAACTTAAGACCATATTATCCTACTGAGCAGGAACATCACAAATGAGTTATACTCTGGATAACATCTAAGCCAGCTTACCACCAAAGCCAACCCTCCCATATAAGGATCTACTAAAACACACATGATCCCTATAATAAGGTTGTCACATTTAATTCAATCCCTAGAGAACTTATGAAAATTCAATACCCAAGCTACACATGTAGACGTTTACGCGAACTCCCACTTCTCACATAAAATAAATGTTTGTCTTAAGAATTCATATCTATTAGAACTTATGAATTATAAATTAAGTTAGCTACACATGTAGACGTTTACCGAATAAATTACCCACTTCCAATAAAGGATCGCTTCGTGGAGGTCTTACCAAATTATGAGCCTAGTAATTTTTAATTCATAAGGTTCAATTGCACAGATTATTTTATGTAGCCATAATTATAACAATGCTAAAATTCTATCATGCATAGCATGAACCCTGAATTTATAGTTATAATTAATTACACAAAATAAATCATGTGGCATGCTTTAAAGCTGTAAATAAAAGCAGTAAACGTGCTCCTATTATCTACAACATGCTTATATGCTGCGCAATTAATATAAACACATATAACATGCTTATATCCTCGTGGCCCCCATGATAAAAAAATAATAATTCTAACTATTACACGTTGGAATTATTTTTACAAATCTTCGACTGGGCTCCTACTACTTGGACTGTGATTCGAATTTATTTTCTGAATCTAGGACACCAAGATTTGATTTATCAGAAAATTGGACAACTGGGCCAGTTAACCAAATCGCAGGCCTAGGCACACATTGCAAGCCCAATAGCCTGCGAGAACTTAGCCTAACGAGCCACTAACGGTGAACCATCGCCGCCGGCGACTCGCCACCACCGCCAGGGCTCCTGGCATCACGCAGCAGCCATGCACGTACATGCATGGTTGCAGCCCGCGATTCTGCCTCCTCCGGCCGTTGCCCATTTTACATGCCGCCGCCTCGGCTTACACCGACCATCGCCCGAACTGCCGTGCGGCATCTTCTCCACCGTCGGTGTTCTTGTCTCGCCAGAATTGCGCAAGAAATGAGACCGAAAGCTTGCACGAACCGTGCGCAAACCCTAGGGTTTGTTGCGCCTCCGGATCGCGCATCAAGCCTTCTGCAGCCGTCCCCAGCCCGTGACCCCTGCCGCCAAGCCACGCTGTCACCACTGCCCTGCCGTCGCTGTCCGAGGGGGCAGAACGCCGCCGACACTGTGCGCGGGGCTGCGCATGGCTGCCGCGCGCGTGAGCCTCGCGCCCCATCCGCGCCACCGCTGTCCTGGCCTCCTGCCCTGCCTCTCCCGTGTCGCCGGCCCCCAGGGCCACCGCGCCTCACCTGGCTGGCTGTGGCTGCGTGGCTCGCGCTCTGTGTGCGCGCGCACTTGAGCTAGGAAACCCTAGGGTTTCGCAGCGCCACCTCCACCGCCGTCGTGCGCCGTGCCGTCGTGTGTCGCCTCGTCGACCGCTGTGCATGGCGTGCTGCAATGCCGGCGCGGTCCTTCGTTCTTCGTTCTCCGTTTTACAGATTTAATTCTTTTAAAATAAAAGATTACATTTGATAAATCTAATTACATTCTAAAAATCTAAATCTAACCACGAATTTATCTTGTGGGTGAAAAATGAATCTTTATAAAGGGCCGGATTAACCTGAGAACCACGAGGACGAAAAACATAAACATACAATCCAATACTATTCATAGCATACAATCAATAATAATAATCATGCAAAATCATAGGTAATATTATTTTTTCCGATAGAGCCAATTAAAGAACTTGGCTCTAATACTAATTTAAGTGTTTCGTGAACTGAATCACGAAGTCCGTTTGCCCGGATCGTTAATTGGAATATCAAACATAAATTTTTATGCCTATGATTATTCCTAGCATGCTCCTATTGATCATGCATAAAGAAGGTTTATGCGGAATACCTGGATTGTGAAACCCTGAAGAAACGAGTGCGCGGAGATTCCTCTTGATCTTTTTCCCACGCAAAAAGATTTAATTCCTAACAGATTTAGGAAATAAATCTATGAAAATTAGTATGCAATTTTCGAAAACAAGAAGGAGAGAGAAGAAAGAAGATAATCCTCCTGATCTGATCTTCTGATCTGTATCCCAACTAAATCTGAATATCTGGTGAAGATTCCCTTCAGATTCCTTGCCCAGTTGAGAAGCAGAATTTCCTCCTCGTTTCTCAGATCTAGTCGATCACCATAGCTCCCAAATTCTGGTTTGCAGTGTGCAACTTATGATCTTGTGGTGTTTTGAGATCTGAGGAACTGAGGCATATTTATAGGAAAATACTGGACTTCTATTGGACTTGAGTTTCATGGGCCAGACCAGGGACCAGAATGCAAATAGCAAATAAGGCCTATCAATTAATTAATTCCCATATTCAACCCAGAATATAATTAATTAATTAATATTGATTCATTCGACCAGAGAATCAATATTGTCCTACCTATTTACTACCACATTTTGAGGTACGGGTTGAATGGGCTCGGTATACCCCCACATTTAAGGTTACAGACATTCGTTAATTAATTTAAGCTCTGACAAGCTATTCAATTAATTAGAATCTTATATTCTTGAGTCAATCCACTCAAACCTATTCACTTATGCTTGAACTTAATCAACCTGCAGGACTTTAGCATAACGAACCTTTTGAGTTGCTCAGGGAATGTCACCATCCTATACTGGATGTGGTTACCTAGTTCCAGTACCAGACAGTCATACACAGTCTGCTATTAGCCAAGATACAGATATACAAGCTCAACCAGAGCCTTTCACTGCAACTCAAAGTAATACGAGTATGTGAGTAATCACAAGTCAATGAGTGATATCGTTCTTCAAGAAATTGAAAACGAGAATGCAATTCCAAGGGAAGGGGAATGTGTAGACGTGGGTGCACCTGTGAGAGGTTCAGCAACAGAGACACATTCTTCAGTGCAAGGTGTAGAACCACAAGTTACTTCACCTACTACTGACACGGCACCGATGCCTCATCGTAGTGGGAGAGTTATTTTCCAGCCGGAAAGATACATGTCCGTGGGTGAGTCTTCGGACTTGAGCCCGAAAGATGGACATGATGACTCTGACCCACTAACTTACGAAGAGGCAGTGCAAGACAAGGATGTTGATAAATGGCGTGTGATCACTGTAAAATCTACAGATTAATTATAGCAACAGTGGCAAATAAATTTGTAAACCCTAAGGTTATCGAATCCAGGGGAATTGAGTGGGGAAATTTTCCTATGTACTAAATATGATCCTAAGATTCATTGTTTGAGTGAACAGAAAATTAGGGTTTTGATTTGGAAAATAAAGATGACAATACTTGAAAATTAAAGAGGTTTTGAAAGCAAATTTAAAGGAACACAGATTCTAGGGAAGAATTTTTATTATGGATAACATGTAGAACCAATTAATTTAACAGGTGGAATACTGCAATAATGTTATATTTCCTTGTTTGGCAAATATAACCTAGATTACTAATTAGTGACTATCTCCGCTCGGTCTCAAGTACACCAAATTAGTCAATCTGATGAGCGAATCAGTTCAATTCCTACAGTCTAGTACATCTTATTGGATAGTGTAAATTGTATCATGCATTCCTAATCCCACTATAATTATTCACCTCTCGGTCCTTCTATCAATAGCTAGACATGTAAATTAATCGTCACCTCTTCGTCCTTGAATTAATTTAGAATTAACAAATAATCACAAGAATCATGAACCTAATTAATTAATCCTAACATGCATCCATAATAATATCAAACCCTAGAACCCGCTAGGGTTTCTAGCCAATCATTGCATATAGAAATCCAAAAAAAAAACATATTAAATTGCATAAAAGTAAAGAACTTACAAAAAAATAAAAAGGTTTCGTGTTTCCCAACTCTCAAAACTCTAAAAATTGAAAAATATGATGATTGATATGATAGCTACCCTGAAAAAGTCAAATTTACTAAGTATTTATAGGGGTGGATGTGTATCATATGAAATCTAGGGCTAATGATATAAATAAATCCAATTTTCATCAAATTCCTGCGCCAGCAGACCCGCGTCAATCGATTGGGAATCGCGTCGATCGATGTGTCTCTCCCTTCGGCGTTGATCGATGTGGATTCACGTCGATCGACGTGGTCCCTCGCCCCTTCTGTGCGGTCTCACGATTTTTGCCATAAATTCCTCTCCCAAACTCAGATTGACCCGATTCCAATTGGGTTGGAGCTTTTTCAATCTCGGCAACCACATCAATTTTTGGCTTGGCCTCCACAGCTTTGACCGGAATCTGTCTATCGGTCGACCATTGGTGGCTATTCAGCGCCATGTCAGCCAACAACCTCATGCTCTCTGCACCACTCTTCTTCATCAGTATACCACAAGCAGATGCATCAACCAACTCCTTCATGTGAGGATTCAAACCCTCCTAGAAATGGCACACTTGCATCACCAGATCGATGCCATGTCCAGGACAGAGTCGTAGAAGCTCTTTGTATCTCTTCCAGGCCTCGTAGAGTGACTCATCATACATCTGCTTGAAAGTAGTAATTGCAGCTTTCCTCTTCAACAGCAGGCTCGGTGGGTAGTAGTTGGTAAGGAACTCTGCTCGAAGCTCCTCCCATGTCTCGATTTGACTCTTATCCAGTCCAGCAAACCAAGACCGTCCCTCGTCTCTGAGTGAGAACGAGAACAATCTCATTCTGATTACATCTTGGGTTACTCCATTCTGCTTCACAGTGTTACACACCTCAATGAATTGGTTGAGGTGGGAATATGGATCTTCTACAACTCTCCCCGCAAACTGATTTTGCTGCACCTTCTGAATAAGGCTTGTCCTAGCTCAAAGTTGTTGGCATCGATGCCAACTCTGAATCCGGCCTCCGCTTGCTGTGGAAGAAATCGATCCAAGATGGACCTTTGCGGAACCACAATCTGCCTGTTGTTCAACTCTGCCAGTCTTGTAGCTTGCTCTGCCTTAGTAGCCTGGGCTGCTTGTAGTTGTGCTCTCAGCTGTTGTACTTCATTCACAAATTGCCTCTGCTCCTTGGGAGTCCTATTTTGCAGAGGTGCTTCAGGATTCTCAGCCATCTCTCGTTGTTTTTCTTTTCCTTTCTTTTTGATTTTCCTACAGGTTACTTCAATTTCAGGGACAAATGCCTCAAGTATTTTTCCTTTGGCTCGCGTATTCATGCACCAACACAGAAAATAGGTGAATATCTGTTTGGCGTTGATCGACATAGATGTCACGTCGATCGATGCAATAAAGTTGTCAGCATCGATCGATGCTAGGGGTACGTCGATCGATGCAGCAAAATGATCGACGTCAATCGACGCAAGGTGGCATCGATCGATGCGAGACGCAGACTCGAAAACTCACACACGCACACGTACAGAAAAATAAAACTCAATCCAGCAAATTCTATGACGAACTAATAACAAGATAAAATCTTACAATTCCCCGGCAACGACGCCAATTTGATCACTGTAATATCTACAGATTAATTATAGCAATAGTGGCAAATAAATTTGTAAAACCTAAGGTTATCCAATCCAGGGGAATTGTGTGGGGAAATTATCCTATGTACTAATTATGATCCTAAGATTCATTGTTTGAGTGAACAGTAAATTAGGGTTTTGATTTGGAAAATAAATATGTCAATACTTGAAAATTAAAGAGGTTTTGAAAGCAAATTTAAAGGAACACAGATTCTAGGGAAAAATTCTTATTATGGATAACATGTAGAACCAATTAATTTAACAGGTGGAATACTGCAACAATGCTATATTTTCTTATTTGGAAAATATAACCTAGATTACTAATTAGTGACTATCTGCGCTCGGTCTCAAGTACACCAAATTAGTCAATCTGATGAGCGAATCAGTTCAATTCCTACAGTCTAATACATCTTATTGGATAGTGTAGATTGTATCATGCATTCATAATCCCACTATCAATATTCACCTCTCGGTCCTTCTATCAATAGCTAGACATCTAAATTAATCGTCACCTCTCGGTCCTTGAATTAATTTAGAATTCAAAAATAATCACAAGAATCATGAACTTAATTAATTAATCATAACATGCATCCATAATAATATCAAACCCTAGAACTCGCTAGGTTTTCTAGCCACTCATCGCAGATAGAAATCCAAAAGAAAACATATTAAATTGCATAAAAGTAAAGAACTTACAAGAAAATAAAAGGGTTTCGTGTTTCCCAACTCTCAAAACTCTAAAAACTGAAAAATATGATGATTGATATGATAGCAACCCTGAAAAAGTCGAATTTACTAAGTATTTATAGGGGTTGATGTGTATCCTATGAAATCTAGGGCTAATGATATAAATAAATCTAATTTTCATCAAATTGCTGCCCCAGCAGACCTGCTTCGGTCGACTGGGAATGGCGTTGATCGATGTGGCTCTCCCTTTGGCGTCGATCGATGTGGATTCACGTCGATAGACGTGGTCTCTCGCCCCTTCTGTGCGGTCTCACGGTTTTTGCCATAAATTCCTCTCCCAAACTCTGATTGACCCGATTCCAGTTGCGTTGGAGCTTTTTCAATCACGGCAACCACATCAATTTCTGGCTTGGCTTCCACAGCTTTGACCAGAATCTGTCTATCGGTCGACCATTGGTGGCTATTTAGCGCCATGTCAGCCAGCAACCTCATGCTCTCTGCGCCACTCTTCTTCATCAGTATACCACCAGCAGATGCATCAACCAACTCCTTCATGTGAGGAATCAAACCCTCCTAGAAATGGCACACTTGCATCTCCAGATCAATGCCATGTCCAGGACAGAGTCGTAGAATCTCTTTGTATCTCTTCCAGGCCTCGTAGAGTGACTCATCGTACATCTGCTTGAAAGTAGTAATTGCAGCTTTCCTCTTCAGCAGTAGGCTCGGTGGGTAGTAGTAGGTAAGGAACTCTGCTCGAAGCTCCTCCCATGTCCCGATTTGACTCTTATCCAGTCCAGCAAACCAAGACCGTCCCTCGTCTATGAGTGAGAACGAGAACAATCTCATTCTGATTACATCTTGGGTTACTCCATTCTGCTTCACAGTATTACACACCTCAATGAATTGGTTGAGGTGGGAATATGGATCTTCTACAATTCTCCCGCAAACTGATTTTGCTGCACCCTCTGAATAAGGCTTGTCGTAGCTCAAAGTTGTTGGCATCGATGCCAACAATGAATCCGGCCTCCGCTTGCTGTGGAAGAAATTGATCCAAGATGGACCTTTGCGGAACCACAATCTGCCTGTTGTTCAACTCTGCCAGTCTTGCAGCTTGCTCTGCCTTAGTAGCCTGGGCTACTTGTAGTTGTGCTCTCAGCTGTTGTATTTAATTCACAAATTGCCTCGGCTCCTTGGGAGTCCTATTTTGAAGAGGTGCTTCAGGATTCTCAGCCATCTCTCGTTGTTTTTCTTTTCCTTTCTTTTTGATTTTCCTGCAGGTTGCTTCAATTTCAGGGACAAAGGCCTTGAGTGTTTTTCCTTTGGCTCGCGTATTCATGCACCAGCACAGAAAATAGGTAAATATCAGTTTGGCGTCGATAGACATAGATGTCACGTCGATCAATGCAAGAAAGTTTTCAGCATCGATCGATGCTAGGGGTACGTCGATCGACGCAGCAAAATGATTGACGTCGATCGGCGCAAGGTGGCGTCGATCGACGCGAGATGCAGACTCAAAAACTCACACACGCACACGTACAGAAAAATAAAACTCAATCCTGCAAATTCTATGACGTACTAATAACAAGATAAAATCTAACAATTCCCCGGCAACGACGCCAATTTGATCACTGTAAAATCTACAGATTAATTATAGCAACAGTGGCAAATAAAGTTGTAAACCCTAAGGTTATCCAATCCCGGGGAATTGTGTGGGGAAATTATCCTATGTACTAATTATGATCCTAAGATTCATTGTTTGAGTGAACAGTAAATTAGGGTTTTGATTTGGAGAATAAAGATGACAATACTTGAAAATTAAAGAGGTTTTGAAAGCAAATTTAAAGCAACACAGATTCTAGGGAAGAATTCTTATTATGGATAACATGTAGAACCAATTAATTTAACAGGTGGAATACTGCAATAATGCTATATTTTCTTATTTGGAAAATATAACCTAGATTACTAATTAGTGACTATCTGCGCTCGGTCTCAAGTACACCAAATTAGTCAATCTGATGAGCGAATCAGTTCAATTCCTACAGTCCAATACATCTTATTGGATAGTGTAGATTGTATCATGCATTCATAATCCCACTATCAATATTCACCTCTTGGTCCTTCTATCAATAGCTAGATATCTAATTTAATCGTCACCTCTCGGTCCTTGAATTAATTTAGAATTCGAAAATAATCACAAGAATTATGAACTTAATTAATTAATCCAAACATGCATCCATAATAATATCAAACCCTAGAACCCGCTAGGGTTTCTAGCCACTCATCGCAGATAGAAATCCTAAAGAAAACATATTAAATTGCATAAAAGTAAAGAACTTACAAGAAAATAAAAGGGTTTCGTGTTTCCCAACTCTCAAAACTCTAAAAACTGAAAAATATGATGATTGATATGATAGCTACCCTGAAAAAGTTGAATTTACTAAAGTATTTATAGGGGTGGATGTGTATCCTATCAAATCTAGGGCTAAAGAAATGAATAAATCCGATTTTATCAAATTCTCGCGCCAGCAGACCCGCATCGATCGACTGGGAATGGCGTCGATCTACGTTGCGTTGGAGAGCTAACTCAAAACTTCATCCATTGCCAAGCACAAATAGCCCGAATTCCTCTTGTGGAAGAACTCTTCACTGCTACTCTTACACATCACAACTTTCGGAACGGTTTTCTCGTGAACTTAGGCCTAAAACCTGCGAAAACACCAAGACGCGCATAATACCACCTAATATAGACTCATGCATAAAATATATATATAAACTCAATTAAACTACATAAAATAGTAGAAAATAATATAGATAAGCGAGTAAAATAATGAGCTCATCATCCCCCCAAACTTGAACGTTTGATTGTCCTCAATCAATAGGCAAGAAAGAAATCAAAAGATCATGCGATTAAAGTGAAATGCCTCACAAGATTGATCCCAGTAAAGAATAAAAAATCCACTACACACAAGCAATTTGAAAGAGACAAAAAATTCATCAACAGTGGAAGAACTCACAAGAAGTGTATCGCTCAACTCTCAAGTGTGTAAGGTATAGATGAAAGCACTCAACAACATGTATGAAGAAATTTCTACCATAGGCTTGCAAATTTTCTAATATCTCCACTGCTAGAATGTGCACTCAAGTCTAGAATCAATAAGGACTTTCAATAGGTTGTAATGTAGGCTTTTTCTGATAAGGTAGGGAAATATGGTCAAGTGACTAGAATCCATTAAGTGGCCAACTCAACAAACTACAACCACTCTCAGTCATCATCCACCTCTTCTCCTCAAATATATCAACAAATACACAACTTTTTTTTCTAGCTCATTTTGAATCTCTTATGCTCTTTACATAATTTTTATATTCTTATCTTTTCAGAGAGCTTATGAGAATTCTAATTATTTCTGTGAGCTTCGTTTTCACACATCTTTTCACCACTAATTTATATTTTCTTATCTCCATCTCACAATCATTCCACCCCATATACCACAACTCAAGACATGAGTGAAACCAATACTTCTTCTTAATCTCATAGACAAGGAAAGAAAAAAATTTGTATAGGCTCAAAAGTGGCTAACTTGGGAAAATTTAATGTGAAGGGACAGTGTTTAAGGAATTGGGCTATCAAAGATGGCCTAAGATCATTTCCTAAACTTGTGCACACTATGCAATCTCAACACAGAAAATAGGCATGTTCTAGAGAAATCAAAACACACATGTGAATATCACATCAAATGAATTACGGCTTAAAATCTCACACAAGGGTTCAAAATTTTCTTCCACAATCAATTTCAAATCAGCTCAATCAGCATGCAAGTGTCAAATCAATCCTATCATGCGGTATTCTACATTCATAGGCATCTAACCACAATCACAATCAATTCAAACTCAACCCTCAACCGATTATAATCTCACCATCTCATTCGGGTTATTTCAAAACTCAAATTTTTTCCCCACAAAATAGAATAAAACTTAAAATAAATTTAAGGCGAAAAGCAGAATAAATAAAAGATAGAAGTTCCATCTCTTGTCCACATCCCCCCAAACTTATTTCCAACTCGAAGAGTGGAATAAGTTTGAAAATCAGACAAAAGAGGGAATGATACCTGGTAGTTGATCTCCGACATCAACTTTTTATCCCCCAGGAGTCTTCAAACATCGCACGACGTGAAATAATTCCATGTTGGTACATCACGTCGATCGATGCAGGAGAGCATCAATCGACGTGAAGCCTTCTTGTTGATCTTCGCTCCTCGGATCAAGTGCATCCCGTCCGCTGGCTGCTCGGCGTTGATCGACTTCGAGCTATAAATTTTTTTTTTCAACTGGAAAAATAATTGTTAGCGCAAAAATAATATAAATTCGAAATAATAAAAAACAAAAATTAAAAAGGAAATATGAAAAGGTTGGGTTACCTCCAAACAAGTGCTTGATTTAACGTCGCAGCTCGACGATACTTCAAATCACCGCTAGGGAGGTCGGGTCCAGACTCGCCGGCCTTTGGCATCCACCATGTAAACCTTACGGTCTTTGACAATGGTGGTGAGCTCAGAAAAAGGTGGTGTAGTTGACACTTTCACCCTTTCGTTTCCTCTCTCCCACTCAATGGCGGCTGCTTCTTCCTCTTCAGACTCATCCTCTTCTTCGGTAGTGGAGATTCGATTGCACTCCGCCTTCTTCTTGTTCTTGTCGATCACAAAGGTGATTTTCTCGTCGTTTGCTCGGAGTGTGATCTCGCCGCCTCGACAGTCATTGAGAGCGGCGCTAGTGTGGAGAAACTCACGCCCCAAGATCATAGGCATGTTCTCATCCTCCTTTATCTCGTGCACCACAAAATCTGCAAGAAAAATGAGATGGCCCATGCGAATGAGCACATCCTCTAGTATACCTTTCGGGCGGGACACAGACCGGTCCGCTATCTGCAGGGTGATTGTCGTGGGCCTCATCTCTCCGATGTTGAGACGCTTGTAGATGGAGTACGACATCAGGTTGATACTGGCCCCAGTATCACATAGTACTCTCTCGAACGTGTGTCCCCCAATCTCAACCGGAATAGAGAAGCATCCAGGATCGCTTCTCTTGATGGGCACCTGCTTTTGAAGTAGCAGGTTGCACTGCTCGTGGATCTTCACCATCTCGTTCTCCATGAATTGTTTCTTTCCACTCATTAATTTTCGGAGGTACTTCATGTACCCCAGAATCTCCTTCAGTGCTTCGATCAGCGGGATGGTGATGCTGACCTTCTTCAGATTCTCCATAAATATGGAGAACTTCTCGTCCTCTCTGTGGGAATGATATGGGAGGGAGCTAATCTTCAGACTGCTTCAGCTTTGTGTCTGAAACAGGCTTCCGCGTCGATCGATGTCGGGTGGCATCGATTGACGGGGCTCAATCTTCTGCCTCGATCAACACGGGCAGTGCGTTGATCGACGTGGATCCCTGTCCTGCACAATTTTGCTTCTTTTCGCCTCCATAATTGTCCACAGCCGTCTCGGGACCCTTGTAGCTCGTCCCAGACCTCAGAGTAATTGCATTCACTGGCTTTTCCTTTGCGGGGTTCACCTTTGTCGTACTTGGCAACTGTCCCGGCTTATGCTGATTGCTGAGGGTAGTGGCGATTTGGCTCAGTTGGGTGTCCAACATCTTAAGATGTTTCGTCATCAGCTGCATGTGGTTGGCCATGATGGGTTTTGTATACTGAAAGCATTTATTACAATGAGTATACAACGGTTTATTTCTCCTACCTGTTAACAATCGTACATGTATGAACAATGGTATCCTCTTGTCTCACCGATAGGGACGAGAATACGGCGTGTTGTAGATCGCAGAAGACAGTATGATCACTTGACCTAGTGAGACATAAACCTAATCATAGCCGAGACAGCGTATGAGGATACGTCTGTCCGGATGGCTGCGGCATTGTCGGAATAAGAAGTCTGTCTTGGTTACATGACATGCTGGTACGCAGAGGTGGCGTATTGATGGACCGCAGTGAGATATATTCGTCTGTCTGACATCAGCGAATAAAAGATCTCGTTATATTTATTGAGTCCAAACCCTAACGAAGGTTCAGGGGTTTGCACGGGTTGACTGTTGCTTTGACTTGCTATGGTGGAGAGCCTAAGTAACGTGCTCGTATATCCGCATCTTGGGTAACAGCAGTTCGTGTAGTACCGCCTGAGACTGGACTTAGGTAACCATATCCGAGTAATAGGATGGGGACACTCCCTGAGGAGCAAAATAACATTCATCGTGCCAAAGTCCTGCAGGCTGATTAAGTTCAGGCACGAGTGATAAGGTTTGAGTGGTACTACTCAGGAAATTATAAGATATTAATTAATTGTAGTTAGAGCTTGTCAGAGGCTCCGATTAATTAATTAATGTCCGGTAACCTTAAATATGGGGATTCTCAATTAATGCAACCCGTTCTCATAACGTGGTAATAAAGGGGTAGGTCAGTATTAATTCTGTGGTGAAAAAAAATTAATATTAATAAATTAATTGTGTCCTGGGTTGTGGACATGGGAATTAATTAATTTATAGGCCCACTTTATTATTTCCATTAGGTCCCAGGTGTGGCCCAAACAAGTGTGCTGAATTGAGCCCAGGAGCCCACTAGGGTTTTATAACCCTAGGTCTATTAATAGACCTCTCACTCTCTGAAACCCTAGCCACTTCATAACACAATTTGAAAAACCCTAGATCTTGAGAGTGAGAGAGGGGGCGCCGATTTCAAGGGAGAAGGAGGAGAATTTTTGAATTTTGGTCCTGCTCAAGCCACAGATCTACGGAGTCCTCACCAGTAGTAGATCTGACCAGCACCAGGATACAGATCTGAAGATCTAATCTTGAGAACAGATTTCTTCTTCCCTTTTCTTTATTTTTGATTTTTTCTAGAAATTAGTATTCTAATTTCTGTTTCCGCAGAGAAATCGGATTGCGTGGTTGAATTGGTTTTTGGAATTCTAACGCAAAAGGTCGGTACAGAGACGACGGAATTACGGTAATCTCTCAATCCACAATTATGTTTTAAATTCATAGGAGCATGCTAGGTTTTTGAGAAATTTAATTGTGAGCAATATCCATAAATCAATCCGGTTCAGTTTGGTTTTGGTGATTCGGTTCACGTAAAAACCCTACAATTGGTATCAGAGCCAGGTTTCTGATTTATGTCTCTATTGTTCATAATTAAATTCTATATGCATGTATGAATTTATTGTTTATTGTGGATGTTTGGTTTTTGTTCCTCGTGGCAACCCGTTGATTCAGCCCGCAGTGGTTTAGCCGTGTAGGGCTGAATTGTTTTTGTAAAATCACGAGAAAATTCGTGATTAGTATAGATTTGAAAATTGTAATAGAATAGATTTTCTGTAATTTTCAATTTTTTTGTAATTGAACGGGTCGAGGACGAAGAACGAAGACGGAGCCGACGCAGGGCCGGCAAGGACGACGGCGGCGCGGCACGACGGGCGCGGGGCGCGCGAGCGCAAGGCCTGCGCGCACGAGGCACGGCACGGGCGCACATCCGCGGGCGCGGTACGGCAGCAGCGCGGTCGGCGGTCGGCGGCAGCTTCGGTCGTCGTCGGCTACTGCTGTCCCGTCGCGGTGGCTCGTGTTTTGGTGGTCTGTACAATCTTGTGTAAACCCTAGGATTTGCATTAGGGTTAGGGCAAATCATCAGATCACAAAGGCCTAAAAATCCAAAAGATTTGGTGTATCCAGATTTGAAGGCTTCTTGAAGATTTGGAAGATTTGAAACGATTTGGATTTATCCAAATTGATTCAAAATTCAAATTGTAATAGATAGATTTTATTTTTCTATTTTGTGGGGCCACGAGGAATTTTTGTTTGCCTTAATTGTCCTCGTATGATATGTGATTTATTTATGTGCGCAATTAAGCATGTGTAGATAATAGGAAAAGCATGATTTACTGCTTTTATTATTTACAGCTTTCCAAGCATGCTTATGTGATTAATTTCTTTTGTTGGATTATATTTTGGGAATTTTTGGGCTTGTTTAATTACATGCAAAAATTTGGAAAATATAATGACAAAAGGAAATTATGTGTGCGCATAAAGAAACATTTTAAAAGAAAAATACTAAGCAGATTTTTTAATTAAAATCAATAGACCTCCACAAAGCGGTCCTAGGCTGTAAGTGTATCTCTCGTTCTAGTAAACGTCTACGAGTGTAGCTTGCTAGTTCCCGGAGGTGCATGGGTACGGTTGTTGGGATTTCTAGACAAACAATTTAAATCATGTGAATAGTGGGAGGGCTTTGCATAAACGTCTACGAGTGTAGCTTGCGTAGACCTCTTTCACAAGTATTCTAGGATTGATTTAAATTAAAGATAACAAAAGCTTTAAGGGCTGTGCGGTATGGTTACGTGCCATGCTAAACTGTCTCTTTTCACCGGAGTTAAATTTGTGGTTAATTGCTTAGAAGCATCTTAGAATATAATGCAAGAATTGCATCCCTGTTCTTGAGAGATGGCTTGGTCTAAGGTTTTCACTAATTATTAATTTCTAGTGTCAAAAGAATCCTGACATGGTAGTGAAATTAAATGGATTGGGGCTTAAAACCCACAAATCTGGTTGAGGGTGACATCGTAAACGTCTACGAGTGTAGCTTGCGGTGGGAACTCTTGGGCAATTAGTGGAAAACATTTGTATTTGATTTATTAAAAGGTTTTCAATGCATTTGTTTTCGAAGTTCAACATGTATGTTCTTATTTAAGAGCCTTTATTGTTTCAGATATGTCTATATCTACTGTCGATCATATACTTGCTCTCAATCCTCTAACAGGTCCGAACTTCCATGAATGGAGTTTCTGCATCAAACACATCCTTTATCTGAAAAATCAAGCACATGTTCTTTACATGGATCCACTGTTGCGTTCTCAAAGAGGTGTGTGCGAACTTGAGATTGAATTCTATGACAGATGGGAGGATGCTGATGAGTCTGCCTTCTGGCTCATCACGGGTTCCCTGTCTAGAGAGTTAAGGCATAAGTATGAACACCTCGAAAGAGCTGGAGAGCTTTGGAAGGAATTCTCGACGGCTTTTGGTAAAGTGGAGCGAACTATTAACTGTAAGCTTGTGCACAATCTTGTGTGCTAGAAGATGGTTGAGGATAGTTCAGTGACTACGCACATGATGTCTGTGATTGATCTCATGAGACAGTTCACTGTGCGGGGTGGTAATATCAGTGCGCAAGGCGAGATTGATATTATCTTGAATTCTCTTCCGGAATCCTTTAATGACTTTAAGGTAGTCGCTGCATCAAAGGGAGAGTATGCTCTGCATGAGCTGCTTGAGGATCTTGTAGTGGAGCAGTCTACCATGCGAGCATGAAAACCTATTCTGTCTGGTTCTAGCACTCGTTCGACAACCTCTAAGCTTGGAGATGATGGTGTTGAGAGCAAGTTCAGGAAAACAGGCAGTGATAGCAAGTCTAGGAAGGGGAAGAGAGCCAAAGTCACTCCGATGAAGAACAAGTGTGCTGGATGCGGAAAGGTGGATTGTCCGAATGCCAAGGGACAAGGTACGTCATTTGCATTTGTAACGGAAACATGTTTAGCATCGGTTTCTACTCATTCGTTGGTAGTGGATACTGGAGCTACTGATCATGTTTGTTACATTTTGCAGGGGTTCACACCGAGGAAGGTGCTGAAGAATGACGAGGTTACCATCTCGATGGGGAACACAGCACAAGTGAGTGCAGCTGCCATTGGAGATTACACCTTGTACTTTGATGATTATGTTTTAACATTGAGAGATGTTTTGTATGTGCCGGATTTTCGGCGGAATCTTATTTTTGTTTCCAAACTTTTTGTTGATGGATACTCAGTTATTTTTTATAGTGGTGTTTCTATCATTGGTAATAACGGTGTTATCTTTCGTGGAATGCTGAATAATTCTCTCTATGTTGTTAACTGTAATCATAAGTCTTCCGCAAGTATTGCATGTAATTCATCCGTAATTGATAATCCTAGGAAGAGAAAACTTACTTCTTCTGATGAGGATCTTACATATCTCTGCACTTGAGACTGGGACACATCAGCTTGAAGCGGATTCAGAGACTTGCAGATGATGGTACATTGGACCTAGTCCGAGCTGTACCTTATCAAGTCTGCGAATCCTGCATCGAGGGCAAGATGTCAACTAGGCCTTTCAAGGCTAGTCAGTCTCGAGCAGAGGAAGTGTGGGAATTGATCCATTCTGACTTATGTGGACCGATGTCCACGCAGCCTCGTGGAGGGTACGAGTACTTTGTCACTTTCATTAACGATTACTCAAGGTACGGATATGTTTACCTGCTTCGCTACAAGTCTGAATGCTTTGAGAAATTCAAAGAGTTCAAGGCTGAGGTAGAAAAGAAGGTCGGGAAAACTATCAAGTCGCTGCGATCTGACCGCGGTGGCGAATACCTCGGTAATGAGTTCCTGCAATATTTGTCAGAAAATGGGATTACATCCCAATGGACTGCACCGGGTACTCCCCAGCAAAACGGTGTGGCTGAAAGAAGAAATAGGACTCTTCTAGAGATGGTAAGGTCAATGATGAGTTATGCAAACTTACCAATTTCGTTTTGGGGCTACGCATTGGAGACAGCAACTTACGTGCTTAATGTGGTGCCTTCTAAATCAGTTCCTAAGATGCCTTCCGAGCTCTTTCTTGGTCGCAAACCTAGTTTGTGCAAGTTTAGAGTATGGGGCTGTCCGGCACACGTACTGTCGTAAGAACCTGATAAGTTAGAAAGTAGGTCATAAGTAATTCTGTTCATAGGGTATCCCAGGCAAACGAAAGGTGGTGACTTTTACTGTCCTAAGAGTCAGAGAGTCGTTGTTAGCACCAACGCTAGATTCTTGGAGGACAAGTATGTGAGTAATCACAGGTCAAGGAGTGATATCGTTCTTCAAGAAATTTAGAACGAGAATGCAATTCCAAGGGAAGGGGAACATGTAGATGTGGGTGCACCTGTGAGAGGTATAGCACCACAGACACGTTCTTCAGTGCAAGGTGCATGACCACAAGTCACTGCACCTACTACAGACACGGCACCAATGCCTCATCACAGTGGGAGAGTTATTCTCCAGCCGGAAAGGTACATGTTCGTGGGTGAGTCTTCGGACATGAGCCCGGAAGACGGACATGAGGACTCTGACCCACTAACTTACGAAGAGGCAGTGCAAGACAAGGATGTTGCCAAATGGCGTGTCGCCATGGATTCTGAAATTGAATCCATAACTGCTATGGATGTATACCAGAAAACTGATTTGCCGGATGGCTTTAGGGCCATAGGGTGCAAATGGGTATACAAAAGAAAGAAAGGGGCGGATGGAAAGATCACGGCTTTCAAGGCCAGGCTGGTGGCAAAGGGTTATAGTCAGAAAGAGGGCATTGACTATGACGAAACCTTTTCACCCGTAGCCATGCTCAAATCCATCCAGATACTCCTTGCCATAATTGCGCATATGGACCTCGAGATCTGGCAGATAGATGTCAAAACCACTTTTCTAAACGGTTACCTTGAAGAAGGTAAGGACATCTATATGCAGCAACCCGAGGGTTACATAAGCAAGGGCGAAGAACATCTTGTTTGGAAGCTTAGGAAGTCCTTGTATGGATTTAAGCAAGCTTCAAGGTCGTGGAACTTACGTTTCAACGATGTGATTAAATCCTATTGATTTGCATAGTTGGAAAACGAAAGTTGTGTTTACCAACTTTGTGTCAGTGGGAGCGTGGTCTTCCTTGCACTATACGTTGATGACATACTCCTATTTGGAAACAATGAGGGAGTGATGTCCGAAATCAAAGTTTGGTTGTCCGAACAGTTCCAAATGAAGGATCTGGGAGAAGCTGGCTACATTCTTGGGATTAAGGTCTTACGAGATCGTAAAAGAAGAATGTTGAGCTTATCCCAGACGTCCTATGTGGATACTGTGATAGCCCGGTTCAGCATGCAACTCGCCAAGAAAGGCTTGCTACCTTTCCGACATGGCGTTCGTCTTTCTAGTGGGCAGTGTCCTCAGACACGGCGGGGGAAAGATGAAATGAGTCTTGTACCATATGCTTCGGCTGTGGGTAGTCTCATGTATGCAATGCTGTGTACCAGGCCAGATATCTGTTATGTCGTTGGCTTGGTAGCAAGATATCAGTCTAACCGTGGACAGGCGCATTGGACTGCTGTAAAGCACATCCTCAAGTATTTGAAAAGAACTAGGAATTTCTGCCTAGTTTATCAAAGTGAGGATTTGTGCCCTGTGGGTTATACGGACTCGGATTTCCAAGGGGACCAGGATGAGAAGAAGTTGACCTCAGGATATGTGTTTACCCTGGGAGGTGGAGTTGTGTCTTGGAGGAGCTTAAAGAAGAAATGCATTGCTGACTCCACCATGGAGGCGGAATATGTCGCCGCCTCCGATGCCTCGAAAGAGGGGGTGTGGCTCCGGAACTACCTTTTAGAGTTGGGAGTGATTTCGAGTTTGCCGAAGAGCATCACAATTTATTGTGATAACTCTGGTGCAGTGGCTAACTCAAAGGAACCGCGGTCTCACAGGGCAAGCAAACACATAGAGAGAAAGTACCATATCATACGAGAAATCGTATCGAGGGGCATGTGCTGATTAAGAAGATTGACACTGCTGACAATCTTGTTGATCCGTTTACAAAGAGCTTGCCACATAAAGTTTACGAAAGACATATTTGTGAGCTGGGTCTGAGGTGGATGCCGACCACTGATAGTGGTTAAAGAGACAGCAGACTAGATAGACGGACTGTATACTCTGTAATAGCTTAGTTATGCTTTGAGTATAAGTGGGAGATTGATGGGTTTTGTATACTGAAAGCATTTATTACAATGAGTATACAACGGTTTATTTCTCCTATCTGTTAACAATCGTACATGTATGAACAATGGTATCCTCTTGTCTCACCGATTGGGACAATCATACGGCGTGTTTTAGATCACAGAAGACAGTATGATCACTTGACCTAGTGAGACATAAACCTGATCACAGCCGAGACAGCGTATGAGGATACGTCTGTCCGGATGGCTGCGGCATTGTCGGAATAAGTAGTCTGTCTTGGTTACTTGACATGCTGGTACGCAGAGGTGGCGTATTGATGGACCGCAGTGAGGTATATTCTTCTATCTGACATCAGCGAATAAAAGATCTCGTTATATTGATTGAGTCCAAACCCTAACGAAGGTTCAGGGGTTTACACGGGTTGACAGTTGCTTTGACTTGCCATGGTGGAGAGCCTAAGTAACGTGCTCGTATATCCGCATCTTGGGTAACAGTAGTTCGTGTAGTACTGCCTGAGACTGGACTTAGGTAACCATATCCGAGTAATCGGATGGGGACACTCCCTGAGGATCTCAATAACATTCATCGTGCCAAAGTCCTGCAGGCTGATTAAGTTCACGCATGAGTGATAAGGTTTGAGTGGTACTACTCAGGAAATTATAAGATATTAATTAAGTGTAGTTAGAGCTTGTCAGAGGCTCCGATTAATTCATGAATGTCCGGTAACCTTAAATATGGGGATTCTCAATTAATGCAACCTGTTCTCATAACGTGGTAATAAAGGGGTAGGTCAGTATTAATTCTGTGGTGAAAAAGAATTAATATTAATTAATTAATTGTGTCCTGGGTTGTGGACATGGGAATTAATTAATTTATAGGCCCACTTTATTATTTGCATTATGTCCCAGGTCTGGCCCAAACAAGTGTGCTGAATTGAGCCCAGGAGCCCACTAGGGTTTTATAACCCTAGGTCTATAAATAGACCTCTCACTCTCTGAAACCCTAGCCACTTCATAACACAATTTGAAAAACCCTAGATCTAGAGAGTGAGAGAGGGGGTGCCGATTTCAAGGCAGAAGGAGGAGAATTTTCGAATTCTGGTCCTGCTCAAGCCACAGATCTACGGTGTCCTCACCAGTAGTAGATCTGACCAGCACCGGGATACAGATCTGAAGATCTAATCTGGAGAACAGATTTCTTCTTCCCTTTTCTTTATTTTTGATTTTCTCTAGAAATTAGTATTCTAATTTCTGTTTCCGCAGAGAAATCGGATTGCGTGGTTGAATTGGTTTTTGGAATTCAAACGCAAAAGATCGGTACAGAGACGACAGAATTACAGTAATCTCTCAATCCAAAATTATGTTTTAAATTCATAGGAGCATGCTACGTTTTTGAGAAATTTAATTGTGAGCAATATCCATAGATCGATCCGGTTCAGTTTGGTTTTGGTGATTTGGTTCACGTAAAAACCCTACAGGCCATCCCCTTCACCTCGGTTTCTGTTGGTCCCTTATGATCATAGTCGTCGTGGTTACAATAAAGTACACACACGAAGTGTAGCGAAATAGATTGCGTTTTCTTGTATTTAGATTATTTTCAACTTTGTTTTTGATTACGGTTTTCTTAAGTTACCTTTTCTGTTATACACTAGTAACGTGGTTACTAGGTTTTAAAACTTTGTAGCTCGATAAGCTGTAACAACAAAACAACACAATTTATAGTGGTTCGATCAAATGATCTACGTCCACTCCTTAGCCGAATCGCTAAGAATTTTTCTAGAAAGTATACGGTGTACAAAGAGTTGCCTCTCCTGTTAAGCAATCAGCCTCCTGAAGATCTGTCTGCTTTACGGCTATCTTCCGATACCCCGAACTTTCCTGGTGTAGCTCCGACTGAGTCAAAGGCGCACCGTCATAAAACTCGCTTTCACCACTTTCTTTGGAGGAGTTTAAAGTTCCCTCCGAACTTCGTGTGTGTTCGGCTTCAGTGCCCGCCTTAATCAATTTCTTCACAAGAAATCGACTACTGGATGCTTTCCTTAAAAGGAAAGTGATCCCAATGATTGAAGATTCTTGAACCAGTTCAAGAATCACTCAGACAAATGTCAGACGTAGTGCGACACTCGGAGTGTTGAAGGCCTTTGAGTTTCTCTGGATTGTGCCTTTCAACTGGACTGCTCTCTTGCCTTTTTGCTTTTTGGATTCTTTCGTATATCGTGTTTCTGGTTAGAGAGTGAGCAGCACCTGCATTTTCTTTTGACTTCCTTTTTATAGTTATGATCTTGAAGTTTGAGTCGACAGATCCGTTTAGACACAACAGATCTTTCTCCTTAAATGCGAGTAGCTAATTATTGATTTTTCTGCTTTCTGACAGGCTTTTCCGTCCTACTTATGACATGGTTAATTATTGCGCGTTGGTCAGAATGGCGGTGTAGCAGTCCTTCTGTTTTTGCTTTGCTGAGCTTCTGCTAGTACGGGATGCTGGATCTCTTTCAGCATGCTTTTGATCTCCTTGTACAGGGAGTGCTTTGTCTGCTACTCTGATTTGATTTGCTAGCATCTTCAGCAGTCAGGGATGTGTTTGTCGAATGCTGATCTTCTTAGCATTCTTAATCCGTGCAGCTTTCAGCACTGTTCGATGTTTGCTGAGATATTTCAATTGGCCTATTCTATTACAACACGATGTTTTAACCTATACAGGACATTACATCGGATGCTAAGCTATGCTAAGGTCAAGCAATGATCAACCGTCTACTAAGGTTTGATCCAACAAAACCTTTTACAATAAGAACCTAAGGGTAATTTACAAGTATTTTCCCAACAATTTCACCCTTTTTGGTGCGATCAAAGCTTATAAAGGATTGCTGAGACTTAGCTTTGAGATTAAAAACAAAATTGCATGTAAAGCATTCAGCAAACATTTAAACATCTTCCGTTGAGTACACAGAGAGTGTATATCAACTATTGTTCATCCTCGAAAAACTGAATTCATCGAAAGAAAAATGATGAAAGCCAAAAGGTTTAGAGAATGACCTTAATTCTGAGCGTCTGGTGGAGGTTTTGGCTTCTCAAGAGATTCAACTTTCTTCATCGTCATGGCCATTAGTTTCTCCAACTGTTCAATTCGTGCCCGTTGTTCTTCTCTTTGCTGTTCTGCTAGCTTCATTCTTCGTTCCATCATTGTTCGTTCGAATTCTTTTTCTTTCAGTATCAGCTCGGCTTCCTCTGCTTTTATCCTTGCTTGTTCAGCAATCCTTCTTTCTTCCCCCTCTTTGAGAGCATCCAAAACAGACGTGGTAAAAGACTTGTGGGCGTCAAGATTGTCGTGGAGAGTCATCACATTTGATTGTACCGTAGACACGGTTTCTTCGACAAGTGTGATTTTGGTGGTGACTTGTCCAACTTGTTGCTGAACTTCTGAGATAGAGGTTTTCATGCCCGAGATTGCGCCGCGGACATCAGCAACCTCTTTCAGGACTTCTTCATTGAATCAGGCTTGCTGGATATCGCGTTGATGCAGGGCGTTGTTAAGAATGTTGACAAAAGATTGGAAGCTTACTTGAACTGGTTCAGCGTCGATGGGTTTGTCAGAGAGAATTATTTCAGTACCGCCTGCTAATGAAGTAGCTGCACCATCTTCGCTTTCCACTGTACCAATTTCAGAAGCTTGTGTTGCTGCGTCAACTCTTTGTGTGGCAACATCAAGAGCTACATTGTTAGCTGCTTCCAAGGGCTCACCCATAGTATTCTGTCCAAGAGCTGAATTAGAACCTGGAGTTTCAGAGACATGATATGAAGTTGCGCTTCCAGTATATGCTTTCTGAAAGTTGATAATTTTGAGATAGTCCTGTCGTCTGGCCTCCTTCTCTTTTTCTTCTTCGAGCGCGGCTAGTACAAGATTTCTAACCCGCACTTTCTCCTCATAAGCAGCGTTTCGTTTCTGATAAGCAATCATTGCAGCCCTTTGTCGTTTGGTTAGTGCCATGTGCGCCAATGACTTCTTATCTGCCGCAAAATGTGATTTGGGCAGGGACTGTGATTGAAGAAACTTCCTGTGAGCTCGGATGGCTTGCAATCGAGCATGTACTTGTTGATCAGTATATTGTCGCGTGCAGGAAGGTTGGTCCATCCACTCATTTGCCCATGATTCTTCGGAACGCCAGAAGTTAAGACCTTTTCTAGCGATAATAATCATCCTTTCCTCAACACAGAGTTCATGCATGATGTAGTCATAAGTCTTCCATCGTCGAAATTGAGTGCCAAGCACTCTTCCTTCCTCTGTTTCATCATTAATAACACCAGAAAAGACACATGTGATGTCTCTATTTACTTCTTGCTCTACGAAGGCTAAGATCTCTTCACTCCAATCTCTGAGATCTGCATTCACATCTTCATTATCGGAGACAGCAGCACACCAATGTGCTATGCGTCGTGAGTGAAAAAGTTTGCCAGGTAAACCATCAAAAGGTATCCTCAGTTGTTCAGTTTGTAGAGTGGGGTATTTTCGAAGAGTTTTGGCATCAAACACTTCGGCAGATTCCCCCTCAGAATCAGATGCCGACGAACAGGTGGATTCATCCAGAAATCCAGCAGATGAGACTTCGAGGTCCATTGTATCTTCTGTATGATCGATATTATCAGTATCGGCTGGTGTTTCCTCAGCAACATGGACATCTTCAGCAGTATCTGCCATAACTTCATCTGTTGCATTTGATTCTTCAATGATTGGTTTCACAGAGTTGTCAGCCTCAGCAGGGGTTGTCTCTGTTTCTTCAATGGTTTCTTCCATAAGGATTTCAACCATTGTGGATCCTTCACCATTTGAATGATCTATGGCTTCAGTTGGTGGTTCCTTAGTAGATCCAATAATATTTTCCGTACCGGAGCACTCTTTGGCAGTGGAGGTTCCAGATTCAGGATCCTCAGTTGTTTCCTTAACAACCGACTCCTCAGTAGACATGTGTGTATCTGTGCTTTCCTTAGATACTGCCGATGGCCCTGCATCCTTATCTTTAGAATGTATGTCGGCTGTCTCTGGTCGTGTATCGTGCTCCTCTGAGCTACTGCCTTGAAAAGAGGTAGCAATTGGTTCGCGAAATTGGACCGATTTGCCTTTGGAATGTTCCGTAGTTTCAAAAGCGCCTGAATGAATCAGCATTTCCAACTCTTTGTCAGTCATACCGTCTGCTGCAGTTGTAGTCTTTGAAGGATTATCCATATCCTTTTCGTTCAAAGTAGAGTCTATTTTGGTCTTCCCTTTCTTTGCTGCTCTGCTTGAATCCTCAGCAGCTTCTTCATCGGGTGTGTGATCAGTATTCTCCTTTTGACTTACTCGTTCTAGATGAGACTTTTTTATCCTTTCGAAGTTTAGATCCCTTCCTTCGAATGTGATTCTATCCTTCTCCTTTCTGAATTCCTTTAGTTCCTGTGCCCTTTTCTTTTTGTCACGCTTTCGTTTGTTCTCACGTATACCTTGCAAGCGTTCTTCATGACTCTTGGATGAAAGGGGAGAGCCAAGTACTTTCGGGGTCGAGTCAGTGGCTAACTCAGCAACTCTGCGTAGTCGCTGACGACCAGATCTTCTGGTGGGAACAGTACCCTTTTGTTGTTCAGAAGAAATTGGAATAGCAAGTCGACCAATTACAAGTGGCTGCTGAAGGGCGGCCTTTTGGTCCATAATTTCCTCAATTTGTTCGGTTGGTATATCTCCAAGAGCTACAATATCATCAAGCTGCTTGAAACAATGCACTGTTTCAGCGTTCTGAGTTAATGTTGCTATCTCTTCAGCAGAGATAGGCGTTGCTATCTGCAGTACTTGTTCGCCCAAGGAACGCTCATCTACTTCCTTATCTGAAGTAGGTTTGTCCGCATCCACATTAGATTTACCAGTCAGCCTTCTTGGTTTCTTGTAATCAAGAGGTTTGGCTGCTTTTCGTGTGACTGGAATGAAATCAGTGGAGAGCAACCTTTCTCCTTGATCAATTTTCATTGAATGCATGATCAATTCCAGAAACTTGCTTATTTTCAATCCAAAATTGACATTTGAGGAAAAGGTTCCATCCACAGAAATGTGATCGTTATTCTTGGCATGTTCTGCCCAACGTTCGAAGAAGTACTCAGCCCAATTTCCCTTCACTTTGTCTGTGAGAGCCATCATTACTGCGTATTTCTTAGCAGAAAGTTCAGAATATGAACCGGCATCGCATTGGAACATCTTGATCACCAATTCGGCTAGAATTTTGAATTCATCCTGTAAGGAGTTAATGGGTGTGGCAGCCCAGAAGGTAATCACATGACCTTTCTTATCCTTCAGTACGCCAGGCTTCTTCCAAGAATTCCAACGTCTTTCCATCTCATCATAATCTGTTACATTGTACTGAGATATACGTTCCCCCTCATTCCGAAGACGAAAAGTTTTAGCAAGAATATCGGCACTTACTTCAATGATACTTCCATAAACACAAGTTTTAAAAGATTTTCCATCTTTACTCATGACTGCTCTGGCATAAAATTCAGAAACCATATGCGGATGAAAATGCATGGGTTCAGCGGATAAGTATTGAGTTACCTGTTCGCTCTCGAGGATATCCATTATCCAATCAGGAATGTGTTCAGCAGCGAGACGTTTGTACAGTATCCTATCTTTCATAATTTGAGCCAGACGCCTCAGTTCCTTTGAGTGGCCGGCTAGGGATTTCTTCTTTGCCATCATGACAAGCTGACCATATGATATAGAATCATCAATATCTTCCTTCTTTAGGATCCCAGTGAACCCAGGTGCATGTCGCATATGTAAGGGTTCTTCAGAATTTGGTGGAAAATTGAATGGTCGAGGTTCATTGGATTCAGGGTGATGGTCCTGACTAGTAGATTTCTGCGAAGATGAGGCTAGGGGGTCTGTGCCATGTTTGCGAGGGAAGGTCTGGAGTAATTTCAAGTTTTGTGGAGACTTTTGGTTTGGGGATTTTTTTATTTCTGAACGATGAGAAGAAAATGAACAGTGATCAGAGCGAAAGGTAGGGTTAGTTCGAATGTGAGATCAAACAGTTGAGGGAAAATCTGCGGAAGGTTATATCGACGGTTCTGAGTAAATGCGTCTTTCCATATGGCTTCCCATGCTCCGATACACACTCAAGTGTTTCTAACGAGGCGTCTCCTCAGTTGGTGCCGCTGTTTTGCAAGCATTAATTACGCCTGATCGGGTCCCATCAAGTTTGAATTTTGAGTCATCCCGCCTCGATTTTGGGATAGATAATTGCTTAGCATCCGTTCTTGGATGCTGAGAGAAGTTGATCCCTTTCAGCATTCTGATTTCCAGCAACTTCCGAGGAACAGGTGAGTCATGGAGATTTTAAAAATAAAAATATGACGATGCGATCCTCGATATTGTCAATACTCCTTGCTCCCTATTGCTGGAAAAATGATTTGACTTCCCATGCATACACGTCGATTCCTTTATTGGCGACGTTTCGTATTCCAAGGGATGAATCATTGCGATCTTCAGACAGATTTTTTTCTCTTTCTTCTCGTCATAAATGAGAAATCCCCTTTAAATACCGGAGTTTGAGATTATCCAAACATGTCATCTTTCCTTCTTCCCTGATTCTCTCTTTTAACCTTCTTCTTCTTCAAGAAAATCGAGTCCTTTCCTTAAGTCATGGAATCTCCTCCCCGAGTAATAGATATCCGACGTAACCTGATCCTTGATGAGCCGGGTCTGGATAGGTACTACATAGACGAGTGTGATGTGGCCGTGAAGGTCATATCTACACTATAGTGGGGGGGTCTCTCGCAATTTCTGTGTGCTACTCCTCACTGTTTCCCGGAGGGAGTTTTGAGGGATTTCCTCAGTGAGTGCCATGTTGGTCCAGGCTCAATCTATGGGGTGTTCCATAACAAGCTTGTTCATTGGACTCCTGACACCTTTGCGGTAGACTTCGAGGTCCGTTGTTTGTGGAGGACTATCTTTCAGAGGAGGTGGCTCCAGAAAGGCTGGCATGGGAGAAGTGGCGTCATTCTCCTCATTTTGATTTCAGCCCTGACATCCCTGCTTCGGGCCTTAGGACACCATATTGGGTCCTATTTCGTATTGCCCATGAAATCATTCTTGGAGAGGAACCTTATGACCTCTGTTTCTCAAGACCCATTTGGTAGTTGATGATGGCCATGGACGATGCTGCTTCCGTTGACTGGGCCGGATACATTTTCAAGAACGTCTGGGAGGCTGTCAAGCTTCATCCGTTCGTGCCTCTGCGGAATGGGATGCAGCTCAGCTGGTTGATGGAGAAGTACTTTCCAGAGATTGCTGGCGGTCCATCCAACCTTGAAGGGGCTGATTTCTATCCTTATAAGTCTGTGTCGCCTCTCTAGATGAATTCCATAATAGGTCTTGTATTTCCTTTTGTATTCTGGCCAAGGATGCCGTCTTTTCCTTTTGTAATGAGGACTTGTTCCTCTTCTGAAGATGAATGTATCAATATGTTGTTCTCTTGATGCTTGTCTGTCGAAACAGAGTATAGATGTCATCTGCATCTTTCAAACCTTGCTGAGTAAAATCAATTTATCTCCTAAGCATTGATAGGATCATCTCCGTCGGAAGTAGCATAAGAAATCCCACGAAAACCAGAAAGAATGAGAGTAATATCTCATTCATCCACAGCAATATCTAGTTCCATCATACCCAATTTGATGCATAATTCTTTGAATCTTACCTCTGCAAGGGGCTTAGTGAAGATATCTGCTATTTGATCCTCAGTACATATTCGCTGAATATCAATGTCCTTCTTTTCTTGATGATCACGAATAAAATGATGTCGGATGTCAATGTGTTTTGTCCTGGAATGATGTACTGGGTTCTTTGTGATGCACATAGCACTATTGTTGTCATAATAGATTGGCACGCATTCAGGTGAGATGTCATAGTCTTGGAGTTGTTGTCGGATCCACAGGATTTGCTGACAGCAACTAGCAGCCGCTACATACTCTGCTTCTGTTGTTGAGGTTGCTACCGAGTGTTGCTTTTTGCTGAACCAGCTAATCAATTTGTGACCAAGGAATTGACATGTACCACTGGTGCTTTTCCTGTCGATTTTGCATCCTCCAAAATCAGAATCTGAATATCCACTTAGCGCTAGACTGTCGGCTCTTGGATACCAAATCCATAAGCCTTTTGTGCATTTCAAGTAACGGATGATTCTCTTTGCTGTATCAAGATGTGTCTTGTTTGGTTGAGATTGATATCTTGCACATAGTCCCACAGCATATGATATATCGAGTCTGCTGGCAGTAAGATATAGCAGTGATCCGATGATTCCTCGATATAAGGTGGGATTGACTGCATCTCCTTCTTTTTCAAGATCTGCTAAACACGCATTGCTGATGGTGATCCTTAAGCTCTTGGATTTCTCTGGACAGTATTTAGCAATGAGATCTCGCGTATATTTCTTTTGATGAATGAAAATTCCTTCACTTGATTGATGAACTTGAAGTCCGAGAAAATAGGACTTTCTTCCCATCATACTCATTTGAAAATTACTCATCATTAGCTTTGAGAATTTGTCACAGAGAGCTTGATTCTTTGAGCCAAAGATGATGTCATCAACATAGATCTGTACGAGAAGAATGCTTACTTCGTCCTTAATTCGAAAGAGAGTTTGATCAATCCTTCCCTTTTTGAAGCCATTATCAAGTAGAAACTTAGATAAAGTTCCATACCAAGCTCGAGGCGCTTGTTTCAGTCCATACAAGGCTTTTCTTAGTTTATAGACCTGATTTCCATTCTCAAAACCCGGAGGTTGCTCAACATAGACCTCTTCCTTGAGTTCGCCATTTAGGAATGCACATTTCACGTCCATTTGCATGACCGAGAATTCATGATGCGCCGCATAAGCGAGAAATAATCTGATTGCTTCCAGTCTTGCTACTGGCGCAAATGTCTCATCATAGTCGATGCCTTCACATTGTTTGTATCCCATGGCTACAAGGCGTGCTTTATTTCTCACCACCAAGCTTGATTCATTCTTCTTATTTTTTAAAACCCATTTGGTGCCTATGACATTCTGGTGTTGTGGTCTATCCACCAGATCCCATACGTGGTTGCGAGAAAATTCAGCAAGCTCCTCTTGCATAGCGTTTACCCAGTCTGGATCACGTAGTGCCTCCTCAACTTTAGATGGTTCTTCACTTGATAGGTAGCATGAGAACATTGCAGATCCTTGTCTGGTCAATATGGGGTCATTGATTTCTCCAAGAACATCGTCTAGTGGATGTGCACGCAGCCATGCTGGTCTGATTGGTTCTCCAGCAGTTCTTCGTCTTCTGAGATTATCTGTCTGTTCTGCATTGACCACTTCATGCTCAGTATCTTGTGTGTTAGAATTTTGATTTTCTATAGAAGGTGTTTCTTCAGCAGCTCGTCCGACGATTATAGGAATATCATGGTCTGGATCTTCTCTTCCAGTGGCATCTTCAGCATTGGGTGCCTCAGCATCTGGTATCTCAGCAGCTGGTATCTCAGCAGCTCCTCTGCCAAGATCTTCAGCAGTATTGACCTCCTCAGCAACGCGAATAGGATTGGAGTTTTCCTCGTCTGAATCATCTAGCGAATTAGACATATCCTTTTGGTGGTTGGCCTCAGCATGAACGCTAGCATCACTGGCCAGGTCTCCTGGTCTTGTCTGATCAGGATTACATTCATTCATAGACTTAGTCGAGTTAAATCGTAAGTGTTTATGACAATTCAAGATCGATTGACCATTGACATCATTAGTCTCATGATTGTTATCCTTCGTCTCATTGACAGCTCTACGCACTAAAGTAGATTCATCAAAAATAACATTGCATGTTATTTCCACAATCCCAGTAGTCTTGTTTAACACTCTGTATCCTTTGTGGGTGGGGTGACCATATCCGAGAAGTACACCCTCATCCGACTTAGGCGAAAAAGTGTTAAGTTTTGAGTTTCCGTTATTATGGATATAACCTGTTGCACCAAAAGCACATAGATAATCTAAATTAGGCTTATGACCGTTATATACTTCATAGGGAGTTTTGTTGAATCGGTCGTTGATAGAGCTCCTATTCTGCATGTAGCAAGCAGTCATCACTGCTTCACCCCAATATCTAGCAGGTAAGTCAGCATCGGCTAGCATAGATCGCACTGCTTCTTTCAAAGTTCGATTCCTTCTTTCTGCTAGACCGTTCTGTTGTGGGGTCCTAGCAGTGGATCTTTCATGACTTATACCGGCTTCTGCGCAAAAATCCATGAGAATGCCGTTGCAGAATTTTGTTCCATTGTCAGATCGGATCCTTTTCACTGTAACTTCTTTGCTATTTTGCTCATTGAGGATCAACTCGGGTAGAGTAATCTTGACCTCATCTTTAGTCTTCAGCAAGCGAACCCATGTATACCTGGAATAATCATCAATTATTACAAGGGTATATATTCTTTTACTTACCGAGGGTGGAGTAACAGGTCCGAAGAGGTCCATGTGCAATAATTCAAGTATTCTGCTTGATGTATTCTTTTCTTGGTTGGAGTGAAATGACGCTCTGGTCTGCTTTCCTTGTTGGCATGCCTTGCAAATGCCTTCCTTACGAAACGTGATGTTTTGAGGTAAACCTGTAACAAGATCATTTCTAGCGATATGGTTGATGGTTTTGAAATTTAAATGATTTAACCTCTTATGCCTTAACCAAGTGGTTTCCTCTCTATTCAGTGCTAGAAAGCATGAATGTTGTTGACCACTTTGCCAATCAACCACATAGAGTCCGCCTTTCCGAATTCCTCTAAGCTTTAGTTCTCCTGTTACATTGTCAGCTATAGAACATCCTGTATGAATAAAAGATATTGTGTACCCATTTTCGCATGGTTGACTAATGCTTAGTAGGTTGTGTTTGAGATTGGATACGAGAGCAACATTCACTATTCTTAGTCCATTCCTCTCTATGCATCCTCTTCCAAGCACTCTTCCTTTGCTGTTGTCACCAAATACTACAGATGGACCATACGATTTTTGAATGTCTGAAAACAATTCTTCATCTCCCGTCATGTGCGCAGAACAACCACTGTCCAGGATCCACTCATTTGACATGCTTGATGTCTTAGTACTTGAATCCTGTTCCTGCAAGGACAATTAGGTTGACTTAGGTCCCCGTTTTGGGTCGGGTCCTGGAGGATTAGCTTGAGTCATTGTCCCTTTTGGGACCCACATTTTGATAATTGTCAAAGATTTTTCTTTGAGATCCATTTTGCTGATTTCTTCAACCCTTTTATGTGCATATGCATGTGGTTGTGCATTGTGCTCTTTTACCTTCATTGTCCTTTGATGATATATATATCTGGACTCGGGTCTCACATAGGTGTTTCTCCTATGTGGTGTGTTGTGATAATATTCGGGTTTCATTGAGCAATTCTTAGCATTTCTACCCCGAGAAAGGATAGGATTTGCCTTCCTAGCATTTGAAACAAGATGCTCAGCCTTTTTCCTTGAGTTTGCTGAAAAGTTTCGCTTATCAGACTTCAAATGTAAGTTTGGGTGCCGTTCAGCATCTCTTATGAACCTCTGCTGAAATCTTACATTCTGCTTGACCTTTTGTTGAGGTCTAGCATAGTGCTTGACACTCTGCTCGGGTTCAGCAGACTGTTTGATATTCTGCTGAGCGATCAGACTAGCATTTGAGGATTCAACAACAAATTTATCCTTCTCTTTAATATTATCAAATATTTTTCCGCCAGAGACAAAAATGATATTTTCCTTTTGCCTCGAAGTATTATTTTTGTCATTGCAACTATGCCCAATTCCAGATCGGTCACCGTGACTTTTCTGTCGGCTTATCAGGTTATCCAAAATATCCTGAC
Source organism: Plectranthus barbatus (assembly GCA_026898455.1). NCBI lineage: Eukaryota > Viridiplantae > Streptophyta > Magnoliopsida > Lamiales > Lamiaceae > Plectranthus > Plectranthus barbatus. The sequence goes on along the minus strand of JAPKLW010000022.1, from coordinate 72,310 downwards.
TCGTCATGTATGCGCAGACACACTTCTCATTGGCTTTGTTTTTCAACAATGTATTCTCCCTTTCATGATACTTAAAACTTTCAAGGAGATCAGATGATTCGGTTCTAAGTCTTGATAGTTCCTCACTATCAGACCTTAGTCTTTCGACTTCATTGGTCAGACTTAGGATTTTTTGTTTGAGCGAGGAATTATCTTTCACAATAACATCTTTCAAGGTGTATACCTTAGAAAGTTCTAAAGAGAGTTTGGTAAGATAATCTTCCTCAGAATCTAGGAAGGAATCCTCTGATTCAGATATATGTGCTGAGCATAAAGTGTTTGTTATAAGTGTTACCTCCTGATTGTCGACTGCTAAGGCCGATTCAAAGGATTGCTCAGCAGCAGCGAGTGGTTCACCATCTTCAACGATTTTTGCCATAAAGACCATTAGAGCTTCTTCTTCCTCATCAGTGGGATAATATTCCTCTTCGATGTCGGGAATATCTGGAACTTCTGTCCTTGTTAGCAACGCCTTTGTTATAGCTCGTACTGCTCGTCTTTCAAATCTCTGACGCAGACGTTCTCTTTCCTCAGGACTCACTTTCGGACAATCATGTTTCAAGTGATCAGGAGACTTGCATTCAAAGCATGTTCTTATCCTTTTTTCCGTAGGGTGTTGCATCATGCTTGCTTTTGCTTCCTTTTCGGCTTTAGCTTCCAGAATCATATTTTGTATCTTTTTCATTTGTTCCTCCAACTCGCCTATTTTCTTATCTTCATCGTTAACAGTAGAGGTTGATGAAGTCTCCTTGGATGATGTAGCAGAAGCAGGTGTGGACCTTTCTTGACTGTAGAAAGGTTTCCTCGGATATTTCCATTTGTTTCCATCTTTCTTCACAAAGTATGCTACGTCTTCTTGAGTTCCAACGCTTGTGGAATTTGGATGTATAACAGCAGCTTCGTTTTTCTTTGGCTGCTGAATGATGAATTCATGTGACTTGAGTTGTGAGAAGACTTCAGCGGTCGTCATATTGTTGAGATCTTTCTCACTCATGCTTGTCATTTTGACAAACCAATCACTACTGGGATAAAGCTTGGATATAATCTTATTATTCATTTCCCCTTTGTCATATGTCTTGCCGACATTTTTGAGTTCTGTGATGATAGTGTTGAACCTCTCTTCCATCTCCTGAATGGTTTCTCCTGGAATCATGGCGAAGGATTCGTACTTGTCAACAGCGACTTGTAGCTTGTTTCGCTTCATCTGTTACGTTTCCTGAGAGACTTCGAACACATAATCCCACATCTCCTTTGCGGTGTCATAGTCTAGAGCTTTGTTGGACATTAAGGGGGGTAGACATTCCATAATTAGCTTCATAGCGATAAACTCCAGCTGGTCTCTCTTTTTGTCTTCAAGAGTCCATTCCTCGTAAGGTTTGCTCACCATCTCAGGTCTGGGTTGACCACCAGCAGGTCCAGGGGGTGCGGTGTTGACCTTCATAATTTCAATAGGCCCAATCGTTAAGATGTCCCTCATCTCTGGGTGTATGCTCTGCAGCTGGATCATGGCCTTCTTTTTCCATGTTTCAAATCCATCCTTGTTGTACTTCGGGAGAGCGTGATTAGAAATCGTCGTTACCTGAGCTGTGTAATGTACCAATACAAGAGACGCAAGGAAAGACTAGGATCTAGGTCCTAAGCGACTCAGAAGCAGTCGGTTTTTCAACCTCCTGCTCTGATACCACTTGTTGGTCCCTTATGATCAGAGTCGGCGTGGTCACAATAAAGAACACACACGAAGTGCAGCGGAATAGATTGCGTTTTCTTGTATTTAGATTATTTTCAACTTCGTTTTTAATTACGGTTTTCTTAAGTTACCTTTTCAGTTAAACACTAGTAACGTGGTTACTAGGTTTTAAAACTTAGTAGCTCGAGAAGCAGTAACAACAAAACAACACACAATTTATAGTGGTTCGATCAAATGATCTACGTCCACTCCTTAGCCGAATCACTAAGAATTTTACTAGAAAGTATACGGTGTACAAAGAACTGCCTCTCCTGTTAAGCAATCAGCCTCCTGAAGATCTGTCTGCTTTATGGCTATCTTCCGATACCCCGAACTTTCCTGGTGTAGCTCCGGCTGAGTCAAGGGTGCACCTTCGTAAAACTCGCTTTCACCACTTTCTTTGGTGGAGTTTAAAGTTCCCTCCGAACTTCGTGTGCGCTCGGCTTCAGTGCCCGCCTTAATCAATTTCTTCACAAGAAATCGACTGCTGGATGCTTTCCTTAAAAGGAAAGTGATCCCAATGATTGAAGATTCTTAAACCAGTTCAAGAATCACTCAGACGAATGTTAGACATAGTGAGACACTCGGAGTGTTGAAGGCCTTTGAGTTTCTCTGGATTGTGCCTTTCAACTGGACTGCTCTCTTGCCTTTTTGCTTTTTAGATTCTTTCGTATATCGTGTTTCTGGTTAGAGAGTGAGCAGCACCTGCATTTTCTGGTTAGAGAGTGAGCAACACCGTTTAGACACAACAGATCTTTCTCCTAAAAATGCGGGTAGCTAATTATTGATTTTTCTGCTTTTTGATAGGTTTTTTCGTCCTACTTCTGACATGGCTAATTGTCGTGCATTGGTCAGAATGGCGGTGTAGCAGTCCTTCTGTTTTTGCTTTGCTGAGCTTCTGCTAGTACGGGATGCTGGATCTCTTTCAGCATGCTTTTGATCTCCTTGCACAACGAGTGCTTTGCCTGCTACTCTGATTTGATTTGCTAGCATCTTCAGCAGTCAGGGATGTGTTTGTCGAATGCTGATCTTCTTAGCATTCTTAATCCGGGCAGCTTTCAGCACTGTTCGATGTTTGCTGAGATATTTCAATTGGCCTATTCTATTACAACACGATTTTTTAACCTATACAGGACATTACATCGGATGCTAAGCTATGCTAAGGTCCATCAATGATCGACCGTCTACTAAGGTTTGATCCAACAAAACCTTTTACAATAAGAACCTAAGGGTAATTTACAAGTATTTTCCCAACAGTTTCTACTATCCCAAACCGGTTACCGAGCTTTTGATGAATTTCTCGAGCATCTCCTCCAGCACGAATTTTTCCTTTCCACGATTTCTCCTCCAGTACCTACATCAAAACCAGACAGGGGGTGTTCTGCAGCAGAAGGGTTAGAATAAGAAAAATCAGGGTGAGATCGCCCATGGTTGTAATGATACCCCTGACTGCCTCGGTAGTTATTGTGATAACCACCGCCAGTGTAGTTCACCTCCGTCCCGGCAATTCCAGACGAACTGCTTGCACCTCGGTTAATGTAGTCGGCCTCCACCGGAACAATAGCCATGCTTGGCTCTATAACTGTTGCAGCTTGTGCTGTGCCCAATTTTTAAATCTCTTCCCGGAGCATTATCACCTCAGCAACCACTTCAATTTCTGGCTTGGCTTCCACAGCTTTGACAGGAATCTGTCTATCGGTCAACCATTGGTGTCTATTCAGCGCCATGTCTGCCAGCAACCTCATGCTCTCTGCACCACACTTCTTCATCAGTATACCACCAGCAGATGCATCAACCAACTCCTTCATGTGAGGATTCAAACCCTCATAGAAATGGCACACTTGCATCTCCAGATCGATGCCATGTCCAGGACAGAGTAGTAGAAGCTCTTTGTATCTTTTCCAGGCCTCATAGAGTGATCATCATACATCTGCTTAAAACTAGTCATGGCAGCTTTCCTCTTCAGCAGCAGGCTCGGTGGGAATTAGTTGGTAAGGAACTCTGCTCGAAGCTCCTCCCGTGTCCCGATTTGACTCTTATCCAGTCCAGCAAACCAAGATCGTGCCTCGTCTCTGAGTGAGAACGAGAACAATCTCATTCTGATTACATCTTGGGTTACTCCATTCTGCTTCACAGTGTTACACACCTCAATGAATTGGTTGAGGTGGGTATATGGATCTTCTACAGCTCTCCCCGCAAACTGATTTTGCTGCACCATCTGAATAAGGCCTCCACTTGCTGTGGAAGAAATCGATCCAAGATGGACCTTTGCGGAACCACAATCTGCCTGTTGTTCAACTCTGTCAGTCTTGCAGCTTGCTCTGCCTGAGTAGCCTGGGTTGCTTGTAGTTGTGCTCTTAGCTGTTGTACTTCATTCACAAATTGCCTCTGCTCCTCGGGAGTCATATTTTGCAGAGGTGCTTCAGGATTCTCAGACATCTCTCGTTGTTTTTCTTTTCCTTTCTTTTTGATTTTCCTGCAGGTTGCTTCAATTTTAGGGACAAAGGCCTCGAGTGTTTTTCCATTGGCTCGCGCGTTCATGCACCTGCACAGAAAATAGTTAAATATCAGTTCGGCATCGATCGACGTGGATGTTACGTTGATCGATGCAAGAAAGTTGTCAGCATCGATCGATGCTAGGAGTACGTCGATCAATGCAGCAAAATGATCGATGTCGATCGATGCAAGGTGGCGTCGATCGACGTGAGACGCAGACTCGAAAACTCACACACGCAGACGTACAGAAAAATAAAACTCAATCCAGCAAATTCTAGGACGAACTATTAACAAGATAAAATCTAACAATTCCCCGGCAACGGCGCTAATTTGATCACTGTAAAATCTACATATTAATTATAGCAATAGTGGCAAATAAATTTGTAAACCCTAAGGTTATCCAATCCAGGGGAATTGTGTAGGGAAATTATCCTATGTACTAATTATGATCCTAAGATTCAATGTTTGAGTGAATAGAAAATTAGGGTTTTGATTAGGAAAATAAAGATGACAATACTTGAAAATTAAAGAGGTTTCGAAAGCAAATTTAAAGGAAAACAGATTCTAGGGAAGAATTCTTATTATGGATAACATGTAGAACCAATTAATTTAACAGGTGGAATACTGCAATAATGCTATACTTTCTTGTTTGGCAAATATAATCTAGATTACTAATTAGTGACTATCTCCGCTCGGTCTCAAGTACACCAAATTAGTCAATCTGATGAGCGAATCAGTTCAATTCCTACACTCTAGTACATCTTATTGGATAGTGTAGATTGTATCATGCATTCATAATCCCACTATCAATATTGACCTCTCGGTCCTTCTATCAATAGCTAGATATCTAAATTAATCGTCACCTCTCGGTCCTTGAATTAATTTAGAATTCGAAAATAATCACAAGAATCATGAACCTAATTAATTAATCCTAACATGCATCCATAATAATATCAAACCCTAGAACCTGGTAGGGTTTCTAGCCACTCATCGCAGAGAGAAATCCAAAAGAAAACATTTTAAATTGCATAAAAGTAAAGAACTTACAAGAAAATAAAAGGGTTTCGTGTTTCTCAACTCTAAAAACTGAAAAATATGAAGATTGATATGATAGCTACCCTGAAAAAGTCGAATTTACTAAGTATTTATAGGGGTAGATGTGTATCCTATGAAATCAAGGGCTAAAGATATGAATAAATCCGATTTTCATCAAATTCTCGCGTCAGCAGACCCGCGTTGATCGACTGGGAATGGTGTCGATTGACGTGGCTCTCCCTTCGGCATTGATCGATGTGGATTCACGTCGATCGATGTGGTCTCTCTCGCCCCTTCTGCGCGGTCTCATAGTTTTGGCCATAACTTCCTCTCCCGAACTTCGATTGACCCGATTCTAGTTGCGTTGGAGAGCTAACTCAAAGCTTCATCCATTGACATGCGCAAATAGCACAAATTCCTCTTGTGGAAGAACTCTTCACTGCTAATCTTACACGTCACTGCTTTCGGAACGGTTTTCTTGTGAACTTAGGCCTAAAATCTGCAAAAACACCAAGACGCGCATAATACCACCTAATATAGACTCATGCATAAAATATATATATAAACTCAATAAAACTACATAAAATAGTAGCAAATAATATAGATAAGCGAGTAAAATAATGAGCTTATCAGCGTGTCGCCATGGATTCCGAAATTGAATCCATAACTGCTATGGATGTATACCAGAAAACTAATTTGCCGGATGGATTTAGGGCCATAGGGTGCAAATGGGTATACAAAAGAAAGAAAGGGGCGGATGGAGAAATCACGGCTTTTAATGCCAAGCTGGTGGCAAAGGGTTATAGTCAGAAAGAGGGCATTGACTATGACGAAACCTTTTCACCCGTAGCCATGCTCAAATCCATCCGGATACTGCTTACCATAGCTGCGCATATGGACCTCGAGATTTGGCAGATGGATGTCAAAACCGCTTTTCTAAACGGCTACCTTGAAGAAGATAGGGACATCTATATGCAGCAACCTGAGGGCTACGTGTGCAAAGGCGAAGAACATCTTGTCTGGAAGCTTAAGAAGTCCTTGTATAGACTAAAGCAAGCTTCAAGGTCGTGGAACTTACGTTTCAACGATGTGATTAAATCATATGGATTTGTACAGTTGGAAAAGTTGTGTTTACCGACTTTGTGTCAGTGGGAGCGTGGTTTTCCTTGCAATATACGTTGATGACATACTCCTATTTGAAAACAACGAGGGAGTGATGTACGAAATCAAGTGTTGGTTATCCAAACAGTTCCAAATGAAGGATTTGGGAGAAGCTGGCTACATCCTTGGGATTAAGGTCTTACGAGATCATAAGAGAAGGATATTGTGATAGCCCGGTTCAGCATGCAACTCGCCAAGAAAGGTTAGCTACCTTTCAGACATGGCGTTCGTCTTTCTAGTGGTCAGTGTCCTGAGACACAGTGGGAGAAAGATGAGATGAGTCTTGTACCATACGCTTCTGCGGTGGGAAGCCTCATGTATGCGATGCTGTGTACCAGGCCAGATATCTGTTATGCCGCTGGCATGGTAGCAAGATATCAGTCTAACCCTGGACAGGCGCATTGGAATGCGGTAAAGCACATCCTCAAGTATTTGAAGAGAACTAGGAATTACTGTCTAGTTTATCGAAGTGAGGATTTGTGCCCTGTGGCTTATACAGACTTGGATTTCCAAGGGGACCAGGATGAGAAGAAATCTGTAGGGTTTGAGTCTACGATGGACAACACGAGTTGCCATTATGAATTTCTTGCCAACGATCATTCTAAGGATACCAGGAATAAATTTCAATTAAATAAACCATGCGAACCTATGCATGCTCCTACATAATTAATTGCAGAGGATGGATTAGAGAATACCTGATTTCACCGTTTAATCTACAGATCTAGATCGGAGCCAACAACAATGAAATAGCCTTAGATCTAAGATAGAACGCCGGCGATGGACAGTGGTTCCTACAAATCTGATCTTCTGATCTGTTCCATTGCTCCTTGGAAATCTGGTGAGGATTATCTACCAAGTTAAATCCGAGATCTAGAGGAATCGATCAATTCCTCCCACAGATAGCCACCGCCACTCTCTCTCAATTATACTAAAAAACCCTAGTTTTCACAACTGAATGATCTGATAGAGAGAAGGCCTATATATAGTGTCAGGGTTTTGAGAAACCCTAACCCTAGTGGGCTGTGAGCAATTAATGGGCCAGACCAGGGATCAGATGCAAATAATAAAGTGGGCCATCTTTTTTAATTAATCCTTCCTTGTTCAACCCAGAACATAATCAATTAATAAAACACTGTTTTAACCTTCACCACGGTAACAATGCTGACTCGCCCCTTTATTACCACGTTATTAGGAACGGGTTGCACCAAACTAACATGATCCACATATTTAAGGTTGTAGACATTCATTAATTAATTTGGCTTATGACAATCAGCCATAATTAATTAATCTCTTATTTCCTGAGTAATGCCACGCACTCCTTTTCACTTATGCCTGAATAAATAATTCAACCTGCAGGGTTTAGCATAATGAACCTTGTGAGCTCCTCAGGGAATGTCACCATCCTGAAACGGATATGCTTACCTAAACGTCCAGACTAAGCAGGCCACACACAAATTGCCAACACCCAAAATACGGGTATAAGAGTACATGTAAGACTCGCCATGATGGTAAATCAAAGTATGGTTAATCTGTGTGTGTCCCTTATCCTTCAGTTAGGTTTAAGATCATAGGAAGTATGTTAGGGATCTGGCTCATTCATATGTCAAAGAGAATGGCACATCCCACTGTTGATCCCATCAATGCATAACCATGTACCGACACATCAAGTAGCTAGGATAAGCCCACTTATGAACCGATGTGCCGCAGCTTAGACCGACAGCCTATCCTGGGACCGTCTCAGCTGTGATACTGTTTATATCTCGCTAGGTCAAACGATTCATATGATCCTCTGTGATCTCCTACACACCATATGATCATCCCTACAGGCGAGATAATAGGATATTATGGTTCGTTGTTTGTTTAATCAGATAGCGAGCATTGTTGCAGCAACATATATGAAGACCAATGTACAAAACACTTAATCATATATGCTTTCAGTATATAATCCCAACAATCTCCCACTTATACTTAAAGCATAATACCATTGCTTCACCAAAGTATTAAGTGTGTCTATACTGTCAATCACTCCCACTGCATTCACGTCACCTCTTGTCACGATTTCTCGTATGATGTGATACCACACAACCTATGTGTTTCACCACCTTGTGAGTCTTGGGTTCCCTTGAGTTTGTCATTGCACCAACACAATCACAATTACGTGTGATTTTATTAGGCAAACTCAGAACACACACCTCTAGAGGATGGCATCGGAGTTATACTGCTTATTGCGAAGCTAATGAAGCTGTCAAAAACCTCAGCCTTCATATTGGAACCCCCAACACACTACTGTGTTGAATTCCTATAATTCCTCCTCCAAGGCCAACACATAATTAGAGGTCGATTTCCTCTCCTTATGATCCTCCTGGATATCCGATGCCATTCAACTCACAAGGCTCATTCAGTCACCAATGTGTCTATCCAGAGTTGAACTGATATCTGTTTAACATGCTTAAAGCAGTACAGATATCTAACTTCGTTCATTTACAATATAGAAAGATAACAATATTTCTTGCTATGAACGACTCACCACAGAATCAATTTAAGCGACTTGAGATACCTGAACTTCCTTTTCTTGTGACCACACAAGACTTTAATTCAAAAGATGTTCCAAGATCTCATAAGTCCTACTTCTGAAACTGTTCGGATAACCATCCTTTATGCCTGACAATATATCCACACCGTTTTCGAATATGAAAATACTATCTGCATAATGTGCAAGGAAAAACCACGCTTTTGCTGACACATAACTAGTACATGAAACTATCATTCTCGATAGACAATATCGAAATGTTTGTTCCATGACTTTGAAGCTCCCTTAAGTTCATACTTGAAATACCTTGGCTTCCAGACATGATGCTTTGCACATTACTTATCTGGTTGTTGCATACAGATGTCGTCACCTTTTATCAAGGTACCCGTTTATAAAATACGGATGACATCATCTATCTTCCAGATATTTAGATTCATATGTGTTGTTATGGTTAAAAGAATTCGAATGGGTTTAACAGTTGCAACCAGTGATAAGGTATTGTTGTGAAACATACCTTACTCACTAACCTAGACATTCGAATAAACTAGGTTACCATTTGAGCATTTCTTTCCTTGTATATCAATCAGTTACTTATAACTGGTAAGCTATTTGGCAATCACTGATCCTGATACACAACCATAACATTTACTGATTTATTTCTGAATCCATGACTTGACGTCATTAAGCCGCATTGTTTGTCTTAACAGCTTCGTTGCGCTTTAAGGGATGAGTACGATGTTGTTCGTTAAGTTGGGAACAAGTCCAGAGACCGTTTCCACGAACCAGTACCATTAAGCCTGTTAAGGCAACCTCCCACTGCAACGATACTCCTTTTATGTTGTCAGTGAATGGTGCATTAATTTGTGGTTTACTACCTTACACAGGTGACCGTGCAATTGGTACCATACCTTCCAAGGTATGCTCAATATGTCACGGGGTGTTTCTTGATGGATTTGAATTGTCTTCTCTAAAACGTTAGAGAACAATCTCACATTTGGATTCATGGTTTTATCCTAAACAACTTGCTTGTGTCTAGGATATACAAAGCAACCATCTTTTTCGTTTACCTGGAATAGCCCACAAAACAGTAGTAGCTTAAACCTTTCTTCCAACAGAACAATTTCCTATATCAGCTTAACAGCTGAAATACCCATCATTGCCCTTTTGACAGAGTCAAGGTCTGCTAGGGTATTTGGAACTGATTTAGAAGACACTAGATTAAGCAAACACACAACTGTTTTTGGCGCTCTTCCCAAAACCGAAAATTTGGCAAAGCTGGCATAACTTATAAACTTTTAAAGAATCTTATTTCGTTTTACCTACACTATCCCAGTCGAGGGATAATAGGTCTAGTTAACTGGGATGCAATCCCTTTGCTCTGCCAGATACTGTAAAAATGCATCACTTAAGATATGCCATTATGAATGAACCATAATGATCTTACGATCTTGTTTAACTTATTCTCTACCTTAGTCTTGAACGCTCTTGATTAAAGCAAGAAACTAAGACTTGTAGTGAACTAGATAAACATATCCAAATCTTAAATGATTACAGTATCAATGCCTGTTAAGGCAACTGCGGAAGTAGACTTAAACCACCAACAAACCAGAGCAAACACGAAATAACCTATAGAGATACAATCGCCTATTAAAAGGCCTTGGTTACCATCTTAAACCTCTAAGTAGTTGTCATAAGTACCATTCTTAGGAATACCTGGATTGAATCCATAATTCCATGAATTACTTAAAACTACTTAGACTGATGTAACTAATCTCTATAGAGGTTCCTTAAGTTATACCTCAGAACACTGACAGTTTATGTAATCAAGTAATGAAGAAACAATCATCCATAATAGAAAACACTGTTATTCATTATGATAGAAAAACTCTATCGAATAACTGATAATCCAATAGATGAAAATTATGTTTATCAAAACAAAACATCTCTTCAGAAACTTGAATTAAAACAGAGTTTTTAACATAAACTCAAAGCAAATAACTCCAACAGCTTGAGAACGATCTCTAGCATCTTCCTTGGAGTTGGTAATCCCGTCATCCTCAAGCATCATCAGCTTGATTCCCTGCATAGTACAGCCAAAACATGATTAGTACCCACAGTAACCACTACTCACAAGGAGTAGAAAACTGATACTAAACATGTAAATGATGACGTACCTTGTCCGTTGGTGTTAACACCTGGACAATTTGCTCTCCAGTGTCCTATCTTGCCACAACGGTAACAGTTGCCTTTTCCTTTAACTTTCCCAGCCTTTTTCTTTGGAGCATAAACTCCATTGTTCCCACCAGCATTTTTCTTGCTTTTGTTCCTAGCCGTTCTCTTAGTATTTGCTCGTTTAGGAGCAGCAGACCGGCTACCGGAAGAAACCAAAACTGCTTTCTCGGGTTCCATCTGGGACTGTGCTGCCATCAAGTCACTGAGTAACTCATTAAGAGTATACTCCTTCTTGTTCATTACAGCATTCAACCTGAAGTTTTCAAAGGACTTGGGAAGAGAGTTTAGTATGATATCGACTTGGGCTTCCCCATCAATGCCACCACCATGCAACGTTAGTTCATCCATGAGATGAGTCATGGCAACCACGTGCTCTCTCACTGAACTGCCTTTAGACATTTTCTTACTCACAATCTCCTTCATGAGATTGAATCTGACAGTTCTGTCCGTCTCCCCATAAGTCACTGCTAGATTTTCCATAATCTCACAGGCCTTATCATAATGCTGATGCTGCAGCTGCAGTACCTTACTCATAGTGGTCATCATGTAGCATTTCACTACATTATTAGACTTGATCCACTTATTGTAAGACTGCTGCTGCTCGGCAGTAGCATCAGCAGCTGGGCCTGGTGGACAAGGATCAGTAAGGACAAACTTGTGTTCTTCCGCAACAAGGATATAATTCAAATTACGTTTCCATTCTAGGAAATTCGGACCATTGAGAAGATTTTGAGCGAGAATATTAATGACATTATTCGTAGACATATCTGAAAACAAATAAGCGAATTAAAGTAAGCACATACTACGAACAATTGAAACAAATATGCATAGAACATTTAGATAAAACAGTGCAATTTGCTTCCTCCAATTGCCCAAGCTAATTTACCGCAAGCTACTGAGTAGACGTTTACGGCAAACGCTCAACCAGACCAAAGTAGGTCCTTTAATTTCTTAACATGCCAGGTATCTTAAGCAAAAGAAATTAATATTGGAGATCTTAAGACCATGTTCACCTATCCGGAGCAGGGACATCACAACTGAGTTATACTCCAGGCAACATCTAAGCCAAAATAACCACAAGCCTAACTCCGGACATTAAGGGACGATTTATCATACGTACTGGACCCATGTCGCATGCCCTTAACGTCCTTTGTTATCCCATTTAGTTTAATCTTAGAGACCAGTGAAAGTTGTCTCAATGCAAGCTACTGAGCAGACGTTTGCTCAGAGGCTCCCACTTCTCATCTTAAACTAAATGTTTTATTTAGAAACCCATCGCATTAGAACTGGTAAAGGACCTCTAACGTAAGCTACTGAGTAGACGTTTACGCTTCGAGATGCCTTACTTCCAATGAGAAGTCGTATTTGTGGAGGTCTAATGATCTTGGTTAGAAAAGAACCAAAATCCAGCTTAGTATTTTGATTCTAAAGGTTTCATGCGCACACATTATTTTATGTTCCCATAAATTATGTCACACCCAAAATTCCATCATAAATTAATATGATCCCGGAATTTATAGACACAATTTAAAACATAAAATAAATCACATAAGACATGCTCAAAAATTAAATTGCAACATGCTTATAACAGTAAATAATTAAAGCAAATAATCATGCTTTCCTATTATTTACTAATGCGCAAATAATAAATCACATCATTACGAGAATAAATAAATAAATAAATAAATTCCCGTGGCCCCTCAGATGCGATTACAACTGAAATAAATAAATCTAACTATTACAAGATTTAATTCGAATACAGATCTTCAAACTGGGCCTCCGTTGGACTTGAAATCTGATTTGAATTGGGAAAATAGCATTTGGGCTTCAAATTAGGGTTTCTGGCCCAAACAGCAGCCAAACCATAATTTTCAGATTTGCGGGCAGCCTCCGGGCTGAGAAGCCCGATTTTCGGCCCGGGCTGCAAAAACCCTAGGGTTTCAGCAAACCCTAGCCGCCAGCCACCAGTCCAGCCTGCCGCACCGTCTTTCCGGCCGCCGCCTGCGGCCGGACTTCGCCCAGCCACCTCGCCTGCATCTCCTGCCTCCAGCCCAGCCGGTCGCATCTCCCGCCGTTGCCATTGCCGGCGACAGAGACGTGTGAGAGGAAGCAGCACAGACGCGCAGCTGCAGAGCCGCCGTGTGCAGCAGCACGCAGCCCCTGCCTTCGCCGGCTGCCATCACCGAACACACCCGCCTCGTGCAGCCCACTCGTCCCCCAGCCCGCTCGCTGTGCCATGGAGTCGCCATTACCGGCGACTGCAAGTACGCCCGACGCAGCAGCCAGGCTGCACAGCAGACTTCCCCATCACGCGCAGGTGCTGCAACCACTTGTGTGGCCCTGTCGACGCTGGAAGAAAAGCGCGCGGCAGCAGCTGAACAGACTTGGTGCGGCCCAGCCGCGCGGGGAACTTGGGTTCCGCCGCGCCGCCGCCACCCTCCGCCGCCGTGGTCACCGCCGCCGGTAACCTGATCTGGTGTTCTTCGTTCTTCACTTCTCCGGATCTCAGATTTTTACAGATTTAAAAAAAATTGAAAATACAAAAAATAGATCTAAATCTATTACATGATTTTCCCTATTAAATCTAGCCACGAATTTTCTTGTGGTGAAAAACAGATCCAAAAACAAGAAAACCACGAGAACAAAAACATCCACGACAATTTAAATCCATCCATGAACATACATATTTATTTAATTCAATCTATTCAAGATAGAGCCTAAGAACATGATCCTGGCTCTGATACCAATTGTAGGGTTTGAGTCTTCGATGGACAACACGAGTTGCCATTATGAATTTCTTGCCAAGGATCGTTCTTAGGATACCAGGAATAAATTTCAATTAAATAAACCATGCAAACCTATGCATGCTCCTACATAATTAATTGCAGAGGATGGATTAGAGAATACCTGATTTCACCGTTTGATCTACAGATCTAGATCGGAGCCAACAACGATGAAATAGCTTTAGATCTGAGATAAAACGCCGGCGATGGACAGTGGTTCCTACAGATCAAATCTTCTGATCTGTTCCCTTGCTCCTTGGAAATCTGGTGAGGATTATCTACCAAGTTAAATCCGAGATCTAGAGGAATCGATCAATTCCTCCCACAGATAGCCGCCGCCACTCTCTCTCAATTATACTAAAAAACCCTAGTTTTCACAACTGAATGATCTGATAGAGAGAAGGCCTATATATAGTGTTAGGGTTTTGAGAAACCCTAACCCTAATGGGCTGTGAGCAATTAATGGGCCAGACCAGGGATCAGATGCAAATAATAAAGTGGGCCATCTTTATTAATTAATCCTTCCTTGTTCAACCCAGAACATAATTAATTAATAAAACATTGTTTTAACCTTCACCACGGTAACAATGCTGACTCGCCCCTTTATTACCACGTTATTAGGAACGGGTTGCACCAAACTAACATGATCCACATATTTAAGGTTTTAGACATTCATTAATTAAGTTGGCTTATGACAATCAGCCACAATTAATTAATCTTTTATTTCCAGAGTAATGCCACTCACTCCTTTTCACTTATGCCTGAATAAATAATTCAATCTGCAGGGTTTAGCATAATGAACCTTGTGAGCTCCTCAGAGAATGTCACCATCCTGAAACGGATATGCTTACCTAAACGTCCAGACTAAGCAGGCCACACAAATTGCCAACACCCAAAATACGGGTATAAGAGTACATGTAAGACTCGCCACCATGGTAAATCAAAGTGTGGTCAATCTGTGTTTGTCCCTTATCCTTCAGTTAGGTTTAAGATCATAGGAAGTATGTTAGGGATTTGGCTCATTCATATGTCAATGAGAATGGCACATCCCACTGTTGATCCCATCATTACATAACCATGTACCGACACATAAAGTAGCTAGGATAAGCCCACTTATGAACCGATGTGCCGCAGCTTAGATCGACAGCCTATCCAGGGACCGTCTCAGCTGTGATACTGTTTATATCTCGCTAGGTCAAACGATTCATATAATCCTCTGTGATCTCCTACACACCATATGATCATCCCTATAGGCGAGATAATAGGATATTATGGTTCGTTGTTTGTTTAATCAGATAGCGAGCATTGTTGCAGCAACATATATGAAGACCAGTGTACAAAACACTTAATCATATATGCTTTCAGTATATAATCCCAACAAAATCGACCTCTGGATATGTGTTTACCTTTGGAGGTGGAGCTGTATCTTAGAGGAGCTCAAAGCAGAAATGTATTGTTGACTCCACTGTGGAGGCGGAATATGTCGCCGCCTCCAAAGCCTAGAAAGAGGGGGTATGGCTCAGGAACTACCTTTTAGAGTTGGGCATGATTCCGAGTTTGCCGAAGAGCATCACAATTTATTGTGATAACTCTGATGCAGTGGCGAACTCAAAGGAACCGCGGTCTCACAGGGCAAGCAAACACATAGAGAGAAAGTACCATATCATACAAGAGATCATATCGAGGGGCGATGTGCTGATCAAGAAGATTGTCACTAAGGACATCCTTGCTGATCCATTTACAAAGAGCTTGCCGCAGAAAGTTTGCAAAAGACATATTCGTGAGCTGGGTTTGAGGTGGATGCCGACCACTGACAGTGGTTAACGAGATAGCAGGCTAGATAGACGCACTGTATACTCTGTAATAGCTTAGTTATGCTTTGAGTATAAGTGGGAGATTAATGGGTTTTGTATACTGAAAGCATTTACTACAATAAGTATACAACGGTTTATTTCTCCTATCTGTCAAACAAACTTACATGTATGTAACAATGGTATCCTCTTGTCACCCCGATAGGGACGATCATACGGCGTGTAGTAGATCGCAGAAGACAGTATGATCACTTGACCTAGTGAGACATAAACCTGATCATAGCGGAGACAGCGTATGAGGATACGTCTGTCCGGATGGCTGTGGCATTGTCGGAATAAGTAGTCTATCTTGGTTACTTGACATGCTGGTATGCAAGGGTGGCATATTGATGGACCGCAGTGAGATGTATTCGACTGTCTGACATTAGCGAATACAAGATCTCGTTCTTGATTGAGTTCAAACCCTAACGAAGGTTCAGGGGTTTGCACAGAGTGACTGTTGCTTTGACTTGCCATGGTAGAGAGCCTAAGTAACGTGCTCGTATATCCGCATCTTGGGTAACAGCAGTTGGTGTAGTACTGCCTGAGACTGGGTTTAGGTAACCATATCCGAGTAATAGGATGGGGACATTCCCTGAGGAGCTCAATGACATTCATCGTGCTAAAGTCCTACAGGCTGATTAAGTTCAGGCACGAGTGATAAGGATTGAGTGTTACTACTCAGGAATAATACGATATTAATTAATTGTAGATAGAGCTTGTCAGAAGCTCCGATTAATTAATGAATGTTTGGTAACCTTAAATATGGGGATTCTCAAATAATGCAGCCCGTTCTCATAACGTGGTAATAAAGGGGTAGGTCAGTATTAATTCTGTGGTGAAAAATAATTAATATTAATTAATTAATTGTGTCCTGGGTTGTGGACAGGGGAATTAATTAATTTATAGGCCCACTTTATTATTCGCATTAGGTCCCAGCACTGGCCCAATTAGATATGTTGAATTGAGCCCAATAGCCCATTAGGGTTAAAACCCTAGGTCTATAAATAGACATCTCTCTCTCAGAAACCCTAGCCACTTTCAACACAATTCAAATCAGTGAAACCCTAGAGGCAGAGAGAGAGGGGCGACGACTTTGAGTGCAGAGGGAGGAGAATTTTGATTCTGGCCTTGCACAACTACAGATCCGTGGAATCCTCACCAGTAGCAAATCTGAATAGCATTGGGATACAGCCCTGAAGATCTAATCTGGAGAACATATTTATTCTTTCTTCTCTTATTGTTTTTGATTAATTCTTGAAATTAGATCTGCTTCTAATTTCTATTTCCGCAGTCTTAATCAAATCGCGTGGTTGAATCGATATTGGAACTCAAACGCAAAAGATCGGATCTGAGTCGACGGAGTTAAGGTAATCCCTATTATCCACGAATTAAATTCATAGTAGCATGCTAGGTTTTTGCGAATTGGTATTGTGAACAATAACCATAAATCGGTCCGGTTTATTTGGATTTTGTGATTCGGTTCACGATAAATCCCTACACTTACACAATTAGTGTTGAAGGTTTTAAGATATCTTAGAAAACTGTAAAATACGAAATGTAAAGAAAACTGTAAACAACACAGGATATTATAGTGGTTCGGAGCCTTAAGTCCTACGTCCACTCTTCGGATATCAGATCTGGTAATTCACTAAGTTATGAAGGTACAATCCTCACGATCTGTAACCAGTTGCTGTAGAGACCTCTGTCCACAACACAATGGATCACTCGCCTAGGCAGTTGTACTTCACTCCTTCTTCAGTCCGTCAAAGGCTCTGCGTCTTCTCTGTGGACCGGCTCGAAGTTAGATTGAGGAAAAACCTCCCTTTTCCTTCTTTGGTAGGTTGGATGATTGTGTTCTTCCCAGAACGTTGAGTGATCGGCAGTAGCCCGTGATAACCTGTTCTCCCTTTGTAAAGACCAAGTTGTTGTGTTCTTACTTTGAAAGTAAGAACACCAAGATACTAGATTAAGTCAGTTGACTTAATGCTCGTGTATTCAACGTCACATAGTGAATCTCCTCAGACTATGTAGCAATGAACGCGTCGTGTTCAATAAATGAACTATGGTAGTAATGTCTTCTCTCTTGAGAGCGTTTAATGCTTGAGTTTCAGTTTCAGTCGAGAGACAATAAATATGTTGGAGATTCAAATCAGCGTTTGTATTCAGATGAGCAGTGGCAAAGGTTTTTAAGTCTCTGTTGTTCCTGCTATTTATAGGCGAGACACCAAAAAATAGCCGGTAGAGACATTGGAGAGGTTTTCCAATCAATATCCATGCTCTTCTGAAAAAATTGATTGTCTCTCGACTTTTTCTGCTACAACGTACTACTTTTCAGAGTAGTTTCTACTTGTTGTGTCAAACGTCGAACAACATTGTACGCCAGTCGCAGCTGAGTATCTGTCTGATCTTTTATCATTGACTTCATTGAAGTTCACTTGCGACTTGTTTGACATCTTATCATGTACGCACTCCCTGATGCGAAACTGTCCTGTTCTGAAACTGCAAGTTCCTCTTAGCAGTTTCCGTGGGAAAACTGTATCCACAGTTTTTGTGACATTGCTCTGCTCGTCTTCGTCTTCTTAGTCAAGATAGTTTTTTGTCTGAATGTTCTCTTCTTCAAAATTGTTCCACGGTTTTGTTGACTTCCTTCTTCCTAGACTATTACAACTCGAACATCCTATACAAGGATTACATGAGGTAATAACTCTAAGTCCTAGACTTTGGTATATAGTTTTGACACATCAAAACAGCAAATTAAGTTAGGATTTCTACATCAATACGTAACAAAACTAAACCCATCTCAACCAGATAATCCTAATCAACATTTACATAACGAGTCCGATCAATTTTCCCTTGAAGATGTCAGACATTGGAAAAATAATGTGTTCACAAGGAGGCAAGTGGTTGTTCCTTAATCTAGACATGTTCTAGAATCTAATTCGAGTCCTGGAAATGAGGTAACACATTCTACTTCCTCTCTTTCTAATGAAAGTCATACACATGAGAATAATGAAGTTGATTTTGATCAAGATCTCCCAATTGCTTTAAGAAAAGGAACCAGAAAATGCACCAAACGTCCCCTATACCCATTAACCAATTTCATGTCTTTTAACAAATTTTCAGTTACTCACAGAACTTTTCCTGTTAATCTTAACACCATTTGCATTCCAACTTCTATATCTGAGGCATTGATTAATGAAAAGTGCAGACAAACTATGAATACTGGGATCTAGTAAGATTACCAGAAGGAAAAAAGACCAATAGGATGTAAATAGGTGTATACTGTCAAGTACAAAGCTGATGGATCGATAGAGAGATATAAGGCAAGACTGGTAGTTGAGGGATATAAGCAGACTTATGGTGTTGACTATCTTGAAACTTTTTCTCCCGTTGCAAAAATGAACACTGTGAGGATTATTTTATCATTAGCAGCTAACTATGGTTGGGGGTTACAACAGCTTGATGTGAAGAATATGTTTCTGCATGGTGAATTAGAAGAAGAAATTTATATGGATGTTCCACCTGGCTACGAAAACAATGAGAAATGCATTGTGTGTAGATTGAAAAAGGCTTTGTATAGGCTCAAACAATCACCCCGAGTATGGTTCGGCAGATTTGCAAGAGTCATGATTGCTACTGGTTATAAACAGAGTCAGGGAGACAATACATTAGTTATAAAACATTCTCCATCAGGGGGGAGTCACAATTCTTTTTGTATATGTGGATGACATAATAGTGACAGGTGATGATGAAAAGGAGAAAAAGGTTTAGAGTCAATGTTTAGCCAAAAAATTTGAAATAAAAGACTTGGGAAGACTTGGTATTGAAGTTGCTCATTCCAAGAACGACATTTTTATTTCCCAACAGAAGTATGTTTTGGATCTCTTAAATGAGACAGGTAAAATGACATGTAAGCCACTGAGTACTCCAATTGAACCAGACTTGAAGTTAGGACTTGCAGAAGATGATGCAATAGTAGATAGAGAGTCATACCAAAGATTGGTAGGGAAACTCATCTACTTAGCTCATACACGTCAGGACATAACATTTGTAGTAATTGTAGTTAGTCAGTTTATGCATTGCCCAAAGAAAGTTCATCTACATGTAGTGCATCGTATACTACAATATCTGAAGGGAACAACTGGAAGGGGAATAATGTTTAAAAGGCATGGAGGCTTAACTCTGGAAGCTTATACTGATGCAAATTATGCAGGCTCAATCATTGATAGAAGGTCAACCTCAGGATATTGTATCTTTCTCGGAGGTAATTTAATGATTTGGAAGAGCAAGAAACATAATGCTGTAGCAAGGTCAAGTGCAGAAGCTGAATTCAGATCAATGGCTCAACGTGTATGTGAGTTACTTTGGGTAAAGATTATCTTTGAAGACCTGAAGATCAAGTGGGATAGTCCTATGAAACTTTACTGTGATAACAAATCAGCTATCAGTATAGCTCACAATCCAGTCCAACATAATAGAACAAAGCATATCGAAGTTGATAGACACTTTATCAAAGGAAAACTGGATAGTGGTTTGATTTGAATGCCATATGTGTCTACGCATTGACAACTAGCTGATATGCTCACAATACAATGTTTGAAAGCAACATATTCAAGTTGGGAATGGAAAATGCATATTCCTCGTGAGCTTGAGGGGGAGTGTGGAAAATATCTATTTTGTTTATTTTAGGAAATAGAATATTTTGTAATTATTTTTTTAATTTGCACTTTTAATAGGATAGATTTTCATTGATTTATATCCCTTAAATCATGGGATGTAATTATTGTATTTAACATGTATAAGTAGAGTTGTATTATTCAAAGAAAATAGTTTCTCTCTTATTTTTAATAATTAATATAAACTATGGTTTTGAACTTTAACGAAGTTATTTGGATGAAGAGTGAAATTCAAAGTTAGTGTATTCAATCAAAAAAAAATTTAAAAATAACAAACACATAAATATGAGGAAAAAGTATTCGAACCTAACCCAAACAATTTATATAATGTTGCGACACGAAGTCATAAGTTGCCAGAAGGTCTTCTACATATGTATATATATACCAAAAAACATACATGCATGCACAAATCGCACTAGCCAAGTGTTCCAGCAACTCAATTCACGTGTCCATTCCTCGCTTCTATAAATCTTGATCACTTTCCAATCTCCACATCTCACCACGCAAAGACACAACAGTACCCCTCTCTCTCTCTGTCTTTGAATCTAGCTGAGTTCCGACCATGGGTAAAGCTGTGTCCCTCTCTCTCTGCCTAAGCTTTTTGTTCCTGTTGCATGGGTGCCTAGCTCAGCTGGAGCAGTTCCTTCCACAGCAGCAGCAGCAGTTCTGGCAGAGCCTGCAGAGCCAGCAGCAACACCGGTTCCGCGCCAAGACCGACTGTCACATCCAGCGCCTCACCGCCCGTCAGCCAAGCTACACATACCAGTCGGAGGCCGGCATCAGCGAGTACTGGGACAGCTCCACCGAAGATTTCGAGTGCGCCGGAATCGAGTTTGTTCGACATGTCGTCCAGCCCAAGGGCTTGGTTCTGCCGTACTACACCAACGCTCCTCAGCTCACCTTCATCGTCGAAGGCGAGTATTACTATTACTATTACTATTACAAGCTTGCTGTGTTCATTGAATTTATAATTAATTCTTTGAATATTTGTTGTTGATTAATTATGTCTTGTGAATTTCAAATGCATGCAGGTAATGGAATTCTGGGGACAGTGATTCCCGGGTGTGCCGAAACATTCGAATCGGAGTCGGGATCGAGCTCACGCTACTCTGCCTACAAAGGAGAGGAGGAAGGGCGGAGGGGCGACCGCCACCAGAAGCTGAGGCGATTCCGCCGTGGCGATGTCCTCGCATTGCAGCAGGGTATCACCACCTTCCTTTACAACGACGGAGACTCCCCCTTGACCTTCGTGTCCATCTTGGATGTTGGCAACGACCAAAACCAGCTTGATTTCAAATTCAGAGTGAGACTAGTCTTGTGTTAAAAACTAATTAAGTTTATGGAGAATTCAGAGTTATAATTGATTAATAAATTAATTATTGCAGAAATTCCTCCTGGCCGGAAACCCACAATCAGTCCAAAGCCAGGGACAGAGTAGAAGATTCGAGTCATCAAGAGGGCAAAGCAAGAGAGGACAAGAAGAAAGCCAGGAATGGCGCAACATCTTCAGCGGATTCGATCAAGAACTTCTAGCCGAATCATTCAACACGGATCCCGAGCTCATCAAGAAATTGCAGGCTAGAGAGGATGACAGAGGCATCATCGTCAGGGCCGAGAAGCTAAGGATGGTGCTTCCCGAAGAGGAGTATGAAAGCCAAAGAAAAAGAAGATCAGAACCATACAATGGCCTCGAAGAAACCTTCTGCTCCTACAAGATCAGGGAGAACATGGACCGTCCCAGCAGCGCCGACGTGTACAACCCTCGTGGCGGCCGCATCAGCACCATCAACAGCCAGACTCTCCCCATCCTCAGCTACCTGCAACTCAGCGCTCAAAGAGGAATCCTCTACAAGGTAATTAATTAATGAATTACTAGCTTTAACATTGTTATCTTAATTAATTAAATCTTACTAACTGACCTGTGGTGTGTGTTTTTTGAACATAGAACGCATTAGTAGCACCACACTGGAGCACAAACTCGCACTCGGCCGTGTACGTGACGAAAGGAAGTGCAAGGATTCAGGTGGTGGGAACCCATGGCAGATCAGTGTTTGACGAAGTGGTGAGCGAGGGGCAGCTGGTTGTCATCCCTCAGAACTTCGTGGTGGTCACCAAGGCAAGCGAGCAGGGATTCGAGTGGATCACCTTCAAGACCAACGCCAACGCCATGGACGGCCACCTCGCCGGCCGCCTCTCCGCCATCCGGGCCATGCCCAACGAAGTCCTCATGAACTCCTTCGGCATTTCTAGGGAGGATGCAAAGAGCTTGAAGTTCGGCAGAGACGAATCTACCCTCTTGAGCCCATCCAAGAGATCGGCTGAATATGCATAAATGTGTCTGTGAAATTTTGTGAGAATAATAATAAAACATCATCAACTCCTTGTGGATATTGGGCGCTAGTGTTATAGTGCATATCAGTAGGAGTAGTGTTCTACATCTGTATCTTTAATTGCAATAAATCGGAGAGTTTTATTTTGACACTTATTATTATTATTACAAACAGGCGTACGGAAAGAAAATATGAATTATTCCAGCTTAGCAATTCCGCAAATGATTTTTAATTTCTTTCGACCGGAACGGCTTCAGATCACCTGTTCCAATTTGTGCTCCATCTCCTGTACTACCATTAGATTATTGACATGTGGCATAATTAATTAACATGTGAAGTACGAAAATGCGAATATGTAAGTTTGACACACGGTTGTCAAACTTACTCGCATTAACAGGTTAGTGTCAAACCTTATATGCTTACAACTTTGGCTCTGCAATGTCAAAGTTTCGAATCTGTTTGTTGCAACTAATTCATATCTTTTAGGAAACTTATATTTATCTGTTTAATGACGTTTTTACTGGTCCTATTTATTAGGATTCGTATATATTATGCCTATTAAATATATCTTATTTATTATATACTTTATATTATTATTTTAGGTTGTTATTCTAGTTCCTAAATAATAGGGAGCACCTCTACATCTTTATCTAACCCCCACGTGAGTTAGTGGGAGTTCATTTTTGTTGTATGAACAGGTAAAGACGTGGAAGAAGACACGATCCATTGCCAAGTAGTGGAAGAAGTGCTCGTGTGCTCCAAGTTCTATATATTCGAGACGAGGAAGACTAGAGAAGGTGCGGATCAGAGGTGAAACACATATTCATACAAGCTCTAGGCTGAATCGTCTTTCCTCAATCATTGTTCAAGCACACGAAGACTACAATCGAGTTGTGGAATCCATCTCCGGAGAGTGAATCCTACGGTGGAGGAACATTTGGGTTGTATCGTGTGTTTCTTGTGTTTGATTGCGTTTCGTAGGAATTTTACTAAGGAGTGAACTTAGGAAAATTTCTATCTTGATTAGTATTTTGTTCTTCACTTGTAAAAACCTTGTTTTGAATAAGTGAAAACTATTTCGCCGTGAGGCTCTCGAGGGTTTATAATTTATAAACCTTCGAACAATTAATTCCGCTGTGTCAAACTCTTTAGCTTCCACGTGTGTTAAAATACTCTGTTTTGAGTGTGTCAAACCTTTGTGTTTTACTATCTTTGACACCATTGTGTTAAACTCGGGCACTATATTATATCAATTGGCGTCACGAGCCCCTACTTGACGGACTAAGTAGTTTCTTTCGTGAGTGCAATTTTTCACGATGGATATGTCTAGTGTGCCAGACGGTCCTCCCGTGTTGGATAGTAATGGGATCAACTACAACATGTGGAAAACCCGTATGCGAATTTACATCATAGTTATTGATGAAAGAGCTCGGGCTGCGTTGCTGGAAGGATGGACACCTCCAAAGGAAGAAATTCCAGATCCTGAAGATGCAACAAAGACTGTCATGATTCCAAAAGAAGAAGGAAAATGGACAAATGAGGAACGGGTGTTGTCAAACTGCAATGCTAAAGCTCTTAATGCAATTTTTATGTCTGTTGATATTGGTTGTGCTAGGTTAATTTCAAGTTGCTTGGAAGGAAAAGAAGTCTGGCTTATCCTTCAAGCCAAGTGTGAGGGGTCAGCAAGTGTGCGTAAGACCAAAATGAGACTTCTTACTACCAAATTTGAGAATCTCTGTATGGCTGAGGATGAGAACATCACCGAATACTTTGAGAAGATGGTGACCATGGAGAATGAAGCTCTCGCACTTGAAGAACCGATTAGCAATGCAAGACTTGTTAGCAAGATGCTTAGGACTCTACCTGAAAGATTCAATCACAAGATTTCTGCCATTGAAGAGGCTAGAGATTTGGAAAAGCTGGAAATTGGTGAACTGGTAAGCATTCTTACCACTTTCGAAATGAATTTGAATGAACAGAAACAGGTCTACAGGGGCAAAAACATTGCTCTTCGTACTGGAAAAGAACCAGCCGATAAGATGCCAAGTTCATTAAAGTTTGACCTCGAGGTGTCAGACGATGAATTGCTAGATGAGGAACAGCCGAATCTAGTACTCCTGACAAAAAAGTTCAACAAATTCATGAGATCTGTGAAGAAAGGAAAAGGTGAATCCAGCTCAAATAGATTCAAGACTACAACCTCCGTGCCTTCAAGCGCCTCAAGTAACTCAACCACATCCTCACGTAAGAGTGATAAATATGCCAAAAATGGTATTAATCCTTTTTCCGAAAGTTCTACTTTTAAAAATGTCAAGTGTCATGGGTGTTCTGGAATGGGTCATTTTGCTAACGAATGTCCTACTGTTCTTAGAAGGAAGAAGTTAAACTTTAAGACCACCCTGAGTAAAGACTCTGACACTGATGTGGATGAGGATGAGCAAGTTGTGTTATATGTTAGGATTGAGGAGCTCAATGAAGACGATTTGATGGAGGTGGACAACACTGAAGAGCCTGAGGAGAAAGAAGATGCAAGAGATCTCTCTATTGTGCCATGTGGTGACACAAGCAACCGGCACAATGCATCTAACTCTGACGTGTCAATGTCTGAGTATGTTTCAGGTCAAAGCAATGAGGAAGAAGGAAATTTTGTCTCTTCTCCAGAAGAAATGGAGAAAGTGAGTGAACTTTTTAACATTGTGGATAAACAATGTGAAGAACAAGGACAGGAGATTGAAAGACTAAAAGAGGAGAATCAGTCCATTAGGAGACAGCTCATGAGATTAGAAGTCCTTCTCACTAGAAGGGACAAAGAAGTCAGCCATCTCAAAGAGAAGCTGAAGGAAGCTGACTCTGTCTTCGACAAAATCAATCGTGGGCGTGACACTCTAGATGAGATCCTTGCCACCAAAACCTCTGATGGAAGTGGACTAGGATACATCGATCAATCTACTTCGAGTTCTTGTTATTTTGACTCCCAGAACCTAATCAAATTCACAAAGGGGGAGTCTGACACCAAAGTGTCAAACAAGAAAGAAAAATCAAAGAAGTATGTGTGTTATTACTGCAACAAGGCAGGCCACATCAAGCCTTTCTGCAGGAAAAGAATTGCAGATGAAAACCAGAAATCAGGTTCAAACTGCTTCGTTGTTTACACTTCTTTGAAAACTAACATTGCAGGTACATGGTACTTTGATAGTGGCTGCTCCAGACATATGACAGGCGATAGAAACATGTCTGTCAGACTACTCAGCAATTTGTGGTGGTTCTGTTACATATGGAGGAGGAGCTAAAGGAAGAATTACAGGCAAATGAACTTTGAATGTGCCAGACTTTCCAAAACTTCAACATGTGTTGTATGTGGAAGGTCTGAGAGCCAATCTGATCAGCATAAGTCAACTGTGCGATGATGGGATGGTTGTCAAATTTGACAAGGATGTTTGTGAGGTATATGATAAAACTAACAGATGTGTTATGTTTGGCAGTAGATCCTCAGATAACTGCTATCAAGCTGAACAAGAAGGAAGATGCCTGGTGTCAAAGCGATGAAGCTGAACTGTGGCACCAGAAAATGGGACATGCAAGTACCCATTGCATTCAGAAACTTCTGAAGGCTGATGCAGTCAAAGGTGTTCCTAACCCAAAATTTGACCCTGACAAAGTATGTGATCCATGTACAAAAGGTAAGCAGGTACGTGCTTCTCACCCTGTTACTGATTCAGTTAACACCAGCGCATGCTTTGAATTACTTCACATGGATTTGATGGGACCTATTGAAGTGGAAAGTATAGGTCGAAAGAAATATGTGTTAGTATGCACTGATGATTTTTCAAGGTTTACTTGGGTGGAATTCTTGCGAGAAAAATCTGAAGCCTTTGATCACTTCAAGAAGTTGTACAAAAAGTTCAAGAAACTCTATCACTCCAGTGTCATACGGATCCGAACTGATCATGGAAGAGAGTTTGAGAATGAAAGCTTTAATGAATTTTGTGAAAGAAAGGGCATCTCTCATGAGTACTCTGCACCCAAGACACCAAAACAAAACGGTGTGGTTGAAAGGAAGAATAGGATGCTCCAGGAAATGGTTAGAGTTATGTTAAACTCAAAAAACCTATCCAAAAGACTATGGGCTGAAGCGGTCAACACTGCGTGCCATCTAATCAATAGAGTGTATCTTCGTCCTGGAACAAAGACCACTCCATACGAGATTCTAAATGGTAAGAAACCTAATCTTAAATACTTACATGTTTTTGGTTGCCTTTGCTTTGTGCTGAATGACAGGGAATACCTTACAAAATTGGACACAAGAAGCAGTAAAGCCCTATTCCTTGGGTATGCTAGCAACAGCAGAGCTTATCGTGTGTACAATCTTGACACTCAAACCATTCAAGAGTCAGTCAATATTGTGTTTGACGAGGCGGGATCACTGCATGAGAAGATGGATGAATTGGATGCTTCCCATCTAATTGAATGTTCTGAAGAACCTTCTTCCAGTGAAAAGTCCTCCAGTGATCAGCCGTCCGCGAGTCATACTTCTCCAAGCTCTGACACAGAAGACCACTCTGACACACCAGTGTCAAACCTCGATAGAAGGGACCCTCCTCTCAGAATAAGGAAGGATCATCCCAAGTCTCAGGTAATCGGGAATATGACAGAGGGAGTCCAAACCAGGAAGAAGGATCCTGTCAACTACCGTGAGATGGTCAGATCTGTGTGTCTATCGTCAAGGTTTAATCTTCTGCATTCTGCTTGTTATTTATCTTTGTTTGAACCAAAGAATGTTAAAGATGCTCTTGCAGATAAATTTTGGATTAAGTCCATGCAAGAGGAACTCAGCCAGTTTGAGTATAATGATGTGTGGGAATTAGTTCCGAGGCCGAGTGACAAGAATGTGATAGGAACTAAATGGATTTTCAAGAATAAAACCGATGAAAAGGGCAACGTCGTGAGGAATAAATCTAGATTGGTTGCTCAGGGGTATACGCAAGTTGAGGGCATTGACTTCGACGAAACGTTTGCTCCTGTGGCAAGATTAGAATCAATCCGACTTTTGATTGCTATTGCTTGTGCTGCAGATTTTTCACTTTATCAAATGGATGTCGAAAGTGCATTTTTGAACGGGATCCTTGAAGAGGAAGCTTATTTTGAACAACCTAAGGGGTTCGAAGACGTGTCAAAGCCGGATCATGTTTACAGGCTTAAAAAGGCCCTATACGGTTTGAAGCAAGCTCCTCGTGCATGGTATGCCCGAGTAACTGATTTCTTATTGGAGTTAAATTTTGTAAGAGGTAATGCCGACAAAACCCTCTTTGTTAAACATTTAGAAAATGATTTCATTA
Organism: Plectranthus barbatus; assembly: GCA_026898455.1. Taxonomy (NCBI): domain Eukaryota; kingdom Viridiplantae; phylum Streptophyta; class Magnoliopsida; order Lamiales; family Lamiaceae; genus Plectranthus; species Plectranthus barbatus. The sequence continues at coordinate 44,113 of JAPKLW010000022.1, read as the reverse complement.
TAGCACAAATTTACGTGGATGACATAGTTTTTGGTGCTTCTGATGTCAAACTGGTAGATGAGTTTGTCACCAGTATGTCTAACACATTTCAGATGAGTATGGTAGGTGAATTAAATTATTTTTTAGGTTTACAAATTATGCAACGTAAGGATGGTGTATTTATTTCCCAGTCAAAATATGCATTAGGTTTAGTTAAGAGATTTGGACTTGAGAGTGCTAAACATATGAAAACTCCTATGGGTAGTAGTGATAAAGTGTGTAGAGACAATTCAGGTGTCAAAGTCGATCCTACTCTTTATCGAAGCATGATTGGAAGTCTCTTATATCTCTCTGTCAGTCGTCCTGATATTCTATTCAGTGTAGGTGTGTGTGCAAGGTACCAGTCTGACCCCAAGGAGTCACACTTAAAAGCTGTTAAAAGGATAATTAGATATATCTCTGGCACTCCTAATTTGGGTATCTGGTATACAAAACAGTCTGGCACTGACATTACAGGGTATAGTGATGCGGACTGGGCAGGTGATGTGGATGACAGGAAGAGCACAAGTGGAGGTGGATTTCTAGTAGGTGCAACCCTGGTATCATGGTCTAGCAAGAAACAAAATTGCATCTCACTATCAACGGCTGAAGCTGAATACATTTCAGCAGCAAGTAGGTGCACTCAAAATCGAATAATTTTCATTTTGGAGGAATAGTTTTCCTCAAACTTTATAGTTAATATCAGGTAAAGTACATAAATTTTTTTGATATTATTTTTAATTTAAAATAATTATTTATGAAATATTAAGTGTACTTTATTCTCACGGCTGTTATAATAAGTAGTATAACATTACAATAATTTTCTAGTACTGTTAGCATATCAGAGATTGCAAAGGGACAATACGTCAAATGGTGATAAGCTCAGCGGAAATATATTCCTCTAATATCAAACTCCTTGAATATGTTCCTCTACCAGCAAACTCCTTGAATCCGCCGTCCAACAACGACGAAGGGAGAAATGACAACTTAATGAACAAAAAAAAAATTAAAAAAAAATAGATTAGGCAATGAGACATCGGACATCTTAGTTTTATTTAGGTTTTATGTTTGTTATCTTTAGTGTTTTTTTTTTTTTGTTAATTACTATTTTTTAAGTATGTTTTATCTTTATTCGTGTGGCATGTCTTGATTGTAGCATGTTTAATACCTTTGATTTAGGTACTTCAAACATGAGCTAAACATTTTTACACTTGGGTTGTTAGTTTTTCGTATCTAAACTTGATTACGAGTGATTATAAATTCAGCTTGATTTCAGATTTCGCAAGAATTTGTTTATATTGTTATCTTCTTTGCTTGATCGTCATTTTGCATTGTTACACCTTATTTAAGTTTCAAAATATTATCTTAGAAACAATGTTCGGAAGTTGAAACTTGTGATTTATGCATAGACATATGAGAAAGTATGGCCATCCAAACCCTGATTTCTATGGCAAACACAAACTCTGCATCTCACATAAATATATGGTGTTAAGGGACTAGTGTATGAATTGAATAGATCGAAAGATTGTACAGAACTGTTGAGAGTGTAGGATGTGAGTCTAACAACAAATAATTTAAATTATCTTTTATTATTTATTTTGCCTTGGATTATTATTAGGATATCAAAAAAAAAATTATACAACTAAATAAATCAGGTGAACCTATGCATTCTACTAATATTTTAATTGAATCTGGTAAGGATATGCTACTGAGTTATATCAAAGTTGAAGAAATAAATTATTTCTTCTTGGTGGAGCCGCCGCCGACTCTTATCTTCGATCACACAAATATGTTGTGTATTATATACTGTGTTGTAAGTATTGTGTAATGTATTTATAGAACTAAGAGAAAAGGCCTTTAATAGTATTAAGGTTGTAAACTCTAATGTTAATGGACCCAGAGCAGTTTATGAGCTAGAGTAGGCATCAAATACAAATAATAAAGTGAGTCCTCTTTATTAATTGATTCTCCCTTGTTCAACCAAGATTATAATTAACTCATAAAATATTGATTTGTTTTCTCTAAAGAAATCAATACTGACAGACCCTTTTATTACTAAGTTATTAGGAATAAGATGCATTAGACTTGAATAACCCACATATTTATGATCCCAAACATTCCCTAATTAATTTTTAATATGACAATTAACCATGAATTAACATCTTAATTTTTTTAGTACCACTAATTTCTTTTCACTTATGCTTGAGTCAACGATTTAACTTGCAGGACTTAGCATAACGAACTTTAAGAGCTCGTAAGGAAATGTCACCATCCTGAAATGGATATGACTACCCATATATCTAGTGTAAGCATCCCACAAACAAATTTCCAACACCCAAAATTCACATATAAGAGAATATGCCCCTTAGACTTCGATTTGGATTAAGATTGAGCAAGTATATTAGAGATCTAGCTCATTTATACGTCAATGATAATGACTCATCTCACTATTGGTCCCATTAATACATAAAGATGTACTGACACATCAAGTAGATAGGATAAGCTCACTTATATATTGAGATATCGCTGCATAAACCGATATCTCATCCAGGAGCTGTCTCAGTTGCGATACTATTTTTATCTCGCTAGGTCAACCGACTCATTATATACTCTCTTATCTCTTACACAACATATAATCATCTATATCTGCAAGACAATTGGATATAATTATTTGTATCGAATGTTTGTTACATCTGATAGCAACCATACTGATGTAACTAAAGTTTGAAGACCACTAGATCAAACGTTTTATTGTTATATGAATATAATTAATCATAAATACTTTCATTATTCAATCCCAACAATCTCCCTAAGGTTTGCAAAATCGACCTGCCACCAGCTACCACTCCCAACCACGCCGCCGCTAATTAGCCACCCGCCGCCGCACAAGCATTATATTTGGGTTGCACAGTCTTTGCATGATGCACGTTGCGGTTTGGTAGTCATGGCCACTATCACAGTTTGCTTTCATCTCCACTTCCAGACATCTCTAGTTGCTAGCACCCGTGCAAAGCCCCTGCCATTCGTGGTCGTCATGCACAAAACAACACGTGAACGAAGCTTTGCGTGCACAAACCCTTGTTATGGTTCTCGTTGCCAGCTATCGCCTGTGCCTCTACCCTACGCCCATACCATCACCTGGTTGTCCCACACCTATTGTGTCACCTAAGCCCATCAATTACTGAAAAACTATAAGATTAATTGTAGGAAAAAAAATGGCAAATAAATTTAGAGCATAGGATGTTGAACCCACGAGGAGTTGAATATCAAAATTATCCTACGTATTAACTATAGTTTTAAGATTCATTGTTTGAGCAAATGGAAATCAGGGTTTTGGTTTGAGAATTTAAAGATAACAGAACATAATTTTAAAGGGTTTTGAAAAACAGATTAAAGATACAAATTCCAGGGTAAATTTCCAATCCAGATACATGCATAAATTATCAACTCTACTACGGTGGAAATCAAATTCATTATCACCATTCCTTGTCTTGAAATAGTGACCAGGATTACTAATATGTGACTATCTCCTCTCGATCTCAATAACACAATGCCAGTCAATCTAAAAAAAATACCATATTTAATTTCTACAATTAATTCTTCCTTTGGAGACATAAATTAATCATATTAATTATCTCTTCATATTATCTATTCTTCAATTTCAGTCCTTCAAAAGACAATTATAAACCTAAGATGAATTTCATCTCTCGATCATTCATGAATCCTATATTCAACTAACTAAATCCTATAATTAAACCTAAAAATATGAGTTGAATAATCTAAACATGCATCTTTGATTGTTTGTACAGAGCCCTAGAACATGCTAGAGTTTTTAGCCAAGAATCATAGATAAAAATAAAGAAAGCATATTATTAAAAAACATAACTTACAAAATGAAGAGGAATTTTTAAAGTCTTGAAAAACTCTAATGTTAAATTAAATTCTAAGAGTAAAGATAAAAATCCTCAAAACTAAAAAATACAGGGGTATTTATCGAGGTGGATATGTATCTCAAATGGTCTAGACCTTAATTATCTAAAATATCAAAATATGCTCGTGCCTTCTACTGTTGCAATCCGTTGTTGCATGGGTCACACACTGATGTGCACAATCTTGCGCCACCGCTTGCGGCTGGTGTTGGGCTCTACAAAGTCCCCTCTTCGTCCTGCAAGTACATATTCGAAATAAAAATACAATAATACAAATAGATCTAATCTATTACTTTGATTCTTCAACCATCTATAATTATAAAATATATAAGAATGCATAAATTGAATAATCTTGACCATCAAAGCCATGAAATAGAACCGGGCTCTGATACCCTAGCTCCCTTCAATTGGTCGAACAAATCTTCGATTCTCGGCAATGGATATTTGTTCTTGATTGTCAGTCGATTCAACTCTCTATAATCAACGCACATGCGTAAGGAGCCATCTTTCTTCTTAACAAATAATACAGGTGCTCCCCAGGGTGACACACTTGGTCGAATGAAAACAATGGCAAGCAACTCTTGAAGTTGAATTTTGAGTTCCTGCAACTCTTTTGGAGCCATTCTGTATGGTGCTTTTGATATAGGTGCTGCTCCTGGCACCAAATCAATTGCAAACTCTATTTGTCGATCAGGAGGAATTTCAGGTAGCTCTTCGGGAAACACATCGGCATAATCCTTTACCACTGGCACTTCTAATAGTTTTGTTTCATTTGCTACGGCTTCCGTCATGCTAACAATGAATCCTTGGCATTCTTCTTTCGTCAGCATCTTTATTGTTTTCATTGCACTTATGATCTTTGGTGTAGTTTTTGCCTTTGCACCACAGAAAATTAATTTTGGTTCTCCAGGGTAATTGAACTCCACCTCTCGTTCATGACATTTGATTATAGCATGATTCTTTTCCATCCAATCCATTCCAAGGATTACATCAAAATCTCGTATTTCTAAAATATGGAGATCGACTTTTATTTGTTTTTCATTTATATTTATCACTATGTTCTTTGCCATCGATTTAGCTACAATGTTCTTTCCTGAGGGCAAACTAATTTCTAATGCATCACAATCATCAAAGCAAACACCACTAAGCCTTGAACAGAAGTTTGCAGATATAAAAGAATGAGTAGCTCCTAAATCAAACAAGACCAAAACAGGAACATTTGATACTTGGAGCATACCTGACATTGTATTGGCTCCATCTTGATGGTTGTCCTCCTCCTCATTCATGGCAAAGAACCTAGGCTTCACCCTCTTCTCAGGTTCCTGATTCTTCCTATCAAATTCTGTTTTCTTCTTAGGGCAGTCATAACTCATATGCCTGGGTCGCTGCATGAGTAGCAAATCCTCATTCCTTGCTTACAATCACCTAGGTGAAACCTTTTGCACTTTGGGCATTGTTGTCTATCCTTGTTTCCTCCCATCATAGTAGAACCTGATGTTGGTTGCCATCTTTTATTGGGTGGAAGATTCTTGCTCTTTCCACGCTCTTCCCATTTTCTCTTTCCGGATGCTTCAGGTACTTTTTGATCTTTGACCTCCAGTTGTAACCCATTCGATATGGCTTGGACACGCTCGATCACTTCTCCATAAGTTGGCAACAGTAATCCTGCCAAGATTCCAGCAATCTCAGGACGTAGTCCTCCCTCAAATCGTCGTGCCTTCTTTTCTTCGGTGTCAACTAGGTATGGAGCATATCGCGATAGTTGGTTAAATCTTCTTTCATAGTCGATCACAGTCATGCTCCCTTGTTTGAGGTTCAAGAATTCAGTCTCCTTTTCTGTTTTGTAGGATCGTGGAAAATAGCGTTTAATAACGAGATCCTTAAAGTCCTTCCACTTCATAGCTTGACGCTGCTCAGACGTTATAACACGAGTGTGTGATTCCCACCATTAACTCGCTTCCTCAGCAAATTGAAAGATTGCACACGAAACCTTTTGTTCTTCGGTGCATGCCATAAGTTCGAATATTCGCTCGAGCTCTCGAATCCACTCTTCAGTGTATTCTGGGCCTTCGTTTCCCTTCAGTCTTGGAGGTCCCATCTTTCGAAATTGCTCAATAACTCCGAAAGTTTTCTCTTGAGGTTGTGCCTCATTCATGCCTCCAGCTTGTGTTGCTTGTTGCATAAGCCCTTGAAGAGTTTGCATAAAGTCACGAGCAAAATCGGACCCATTATCAGTTGGCATTCCATCATCTCCAAGACCACGTCGTCGAGCCATCGTCCCACTATGTATTAGGTCATTCAGTCTAAATCCCATAAGTTATATTTCGAGGACTGATTTAAACTAAGTGAAATACTTAATTTAATAGTTTTATAAAAAAAATCATCAAACATAAATAATAACAATAATTAAAACTTGTCTATTGCTTGATCATGGAAAACTTCAGGTAAAATCGTGTCAGGACAAATAAGATCTTTACTTCATAATCATAATTTGTTCCTTGTGAACAAAATGATCCTTTACATAATACTTCAAATAAAAACAAACTTTCATTTTCCTGACACCTTAATATTTTTGCATGCTCACCATAAAACTTTTAATTGACATTCTCTTTAAAACATAAATGACTTAAAAGAAATATTACCTCGGAGTCGGTGTAGAGCAGCGGTCTTAGGCCACATAATCTCCCAGATTCAAAATAAACATAAAGTGACACCAATATCATAATACTTACTTTCAAATATTTGCAAGTCTACAGGAACGTAGACCTGCTCTGATACCAATCTATAACGCCCCAAATTTCTTAGTAAATTAAGAGCGCTACTAAAATATAATTTACTTATTTCTTTCCTTTTTAATTAATTTATGAAGTACCTCAACCAGCTCATGTGTATTCATTTAAAAGTAAATGAATAAATTTTCTATGAATAATAAATAAAAATATAAATTTAAGAAAAAATTTGACATGTTGTATTTATATACGTCAAAATAATTTCCTGTTAAATAATACTCCCTCCGTCCCGAGTTATTAGTCCCATATTCCTTTTTCGTCCGTCCCAACTTATTAGTCCCATTTCCTAAAATGGAAAAAAATCTCCTCACACCAATAAAATATTAATTCCACTACACTTACAAACATTGGTAACTGTGCCAAAAGCAAATGGGACTAATAACTCGGGACGGAGGGAGTAATTATTTAATTTCTATCATTCGAAATACAAATGAGAAAGCGGAAACTAAGAGACTATTAGACTTTGAATAATTCAAACCCAAACACATTCAGATATAAAAGTTTATATTGCAATAACCTTGCCTAACAATATATTATATATATGCACATTCTATCTATAGAGGCCTAACCCGTGACTATGTAAATCTAGCAAAAGACTAACAAAGCAAACCATAGTTCACAGGTGAAGACATGATGCATATAATAATCTAAGATAACAAAAATATATTAGAAAGTAAGTTTGCAAAAGCTGATTTTTTTTTAATTCTTGGAGATCGTAGTGGTCATTCCGCTTGCTCCACCGCACGACTCCTCAACCTGAAAATAATAATAAGAGGGGTGAGCATGGAAGCATACTCAGTGGGGAATTACACTGTAAACAGCTATAGTCAATTGTGTAATGAATCATACAACATGAACACTTAAACTTAGCTGATACTTTGAGACTAGCCTCGGTCCCTTGCGGACCTGACCCCTTGAGGGTCTGCCCCTTGCGGGCAATCAACTTTACGATCCCTTGCGGATCATGGACCCCTTGCGGGCCACATTATTCACATGCATGACACACGACACAATAATGAATATAGCCATGTAACCACTACGTTTACAGATAAAGTAAAACCCCACCTGATAGAAGTCACAATAAACCTTTCACCAAGTTGTTGTCCACCTCAGAGCTCTCGTTGCGCCAATCCTAGCACTTAGAAATATTTAATTTAGTCTTTTGTTGTTTGTTATTCTTGAACTTGAGTTTGGCTAAGTATATTGTATTGAACAATTAAACTTTAAATATTCATTAACAATATTCTTCACCTTAAGGAATTAATCTTCAATAAGTAACTATAAACATAAATAAAATCCCAAAAGATAAATCTTAGGCAAACAACATAATAAAGAACCAACTAATCGACTTTATCAATCCCAATACCATGTATTAAAAAGAATCAATACCAACAAAGATATAAGTTTTGATCTCATATTTTATCAAGGAATAAATCAAATAAGTTGAACACTTAAGATAAATGTTCATATTCTCGCAGGAAATACTGGCAGCATTTAGTAAAATGTCCATAACTTTTTCATTACAACTCGGAATGCATTGATTCTTAGAATTTTAGAAACCTAACTCAATTATCCACAATTTCAACAGACACAACATATTCGAGATTTCAACATTAACTGGTCCAAAAACGCGATTCACAGAGGTAGAAAAAATAGATTTAAAAAACTGGCAGCTTCTAGACATTAAAGCATAACTTCTTCCATACAACTCCAAATGACATGATTCCAGTCTTAAATGAAAGCTAAGTCAATATTCTACAATTTTTGTTCAGAAATCATAAGCTAAAAAACGAAATTAAATTCCTCAAATTTTCGATGCAAAACATGCCCTGTTTCAGCAAAAATCTCTAAAAATAATATACCATTACACTACCATATATATATATATATATATATATATATATATATATATATATATATATTAACCACTTCCCAGATGTTACCTGTTACCTCGCTGGCTGTGCATTATCTAGACAACCTAACTACATTATCTAGGTAAAATTAGGTACATTGCGTCGATAATGTACTACATTACAAACTGTAATAGATAATGTAATGTAGTACATTATCTTCGCAATGTACCTGATTTTGCCTAGATAATGTATTAAGCTTGTCTAGATAATGCACCGTCAGCGAGGTAACAGGTAACATTTGGGA
>JAPKLW010000022.1:0-35120 GCA_026898455.1 Plectranthus barbatus | reverse complement strand
ATATATATATGCTTAAGAAAAATTCAAATATACCAACATCAATCACCAAAATACACTACAATAAGTTTGCCCTAATTATTCTTCATTGCATAATCATAGAACATGAAACCAATTAATCCAACAAGAACACAAAAAAATAACCCACCAATAATTAAATAAAATCATAGTCGCAACTCTAAGAATCTAAAATCTTCTCATAATTCCTCAAAATTTTCAGTAGGCAAAAACATAAGAAATGAATGCATACACCTCTCTACAACCTTGGATAGAAGTAAATAAAAGAAACAACAAACCTTACCTTGCCAACTAGAAAGAGACGGAAGTTGATTTGGAAATTGAAGATGAGAGAGGCGCAAATATGGGGAGTGAAAGAGAGAAAATGAGATTGGGGAAAATAAGGTGGGTGGAGAAGAGTATGGTGTGTCGAAACTTTCTCCACAAATTTCTATATATATATATATATAGGGATGCGATCCAGTGAGAACGACTCTTACCATAATAAATAAGAACCAATCCTTGCCATTGATTTTGATAAATGAACGCTCAGGATTTTACTAAAATTTTCGGGCATTTTATCTAAAAAAACCAGCATTATAGGGTATTTTTATCATTTTGTACTTATTTAAGATTATGTTTGCATATTCAACCTCGACATGCATTATATATTTTTACAAACATGCATTATATGCATAAGAAACATGCATTATATACCTAGGAAATATGCATTATATACCTAACATTCATTATATACCTAACAAACATCTTCCTGCATTATAATAGGGTATTACTCTTATTTTAGAACAATATTACTATCATTATACGGTATTAATTCATGCATTATATATGGTATTACTTTTATTTTAGAGAAAAATTATAGTACTTTAATTATAATGCATATGTTATTACTATATAATGAATAACAGGTGCAAATTTAATGATGAATGATGATTTTGCTGGAAAAAATATGTTGCATTTTATCTAAAATATTCTGCATTATATACTATAACTTCATGCATTATATTGTGCAATTGTATTCATTATATAAGAATTCATGTACTGTTACCAGAATTATGCATATAATCAATAAGGGGGCGTTTGGTTGGTGGGTTTCGGAATCAAGGAATGAGAATGATTCCGAAACCCACCGTTTGGTTGATGGATATGGGAATGGGGGATGGGATTGATTCCCAAATATCCATTCCCCTCTAAGTTGGTGGGTTTCATACCCATTCCCAAATTCAATTCCAAAATGATTATTTTTTTATTTTATAAGATTTTGTTATTATTTTTTATTAATTATTATATACTCCAATATTTTTCAATATAATAATTTATAATATTATTAATATTATATATATATATATATAAATAAATTAATATATTTATAATAATATTAAAATAAATGGCGTTATTATATTATTATTATGCATTAATTAATAAATAATATTATTGAAAATATATTAATTATCATATATACAATAATTAATAATATTATTAATCTTATTATTTATTTCTAAGATTTTATTTCATATTATTTTATTATTTATTTATATAATATATTATGATAATAATATTATTAAACAATCTTTTATTTTATCTATATTTTATATTTTATAAAATAGATAATAAATTATTTATTTTTAATGTAATAAATATTTTTATTTTATTATTAAATTAATTATTATTTATATAATATTTTAATTATTTTCTAAACCTTTTAACTTAAAAAAAATCATCAGAATTGAAAATGATTCCCAAATCATCTCATAAACCAAACACCAAGAATTGAGAATGATTCTCAAATCTAAACTCATACCCATTCCCTTTACTATCAAACCCATACCCATAGTGATTCCCGACAGTTATACCAAACGCCCCCTAATTTTTATTTTTACGATGATTTTTTAATCGGAACTATAGTGTATTAATTACTTTTATTTTAGAGCAAAATTATTTTACTTACATTATAATACATAAGTTATTTGATTTGTGCATAAGATTAATAATTTTCATTTGTTACATAGTTTACTCCCACTAAACATGTGCAATAGAGATTTAGTTAAAAAATAATAAAATCATATTATTTTGGTACATTAAAAAATAATTTTAAATTAAGAGAATTATGATATTTATAATTTTAAGAGAGAAAAATATAAGTATATGCACTAAATATAAGATATTCATATCAAAATTGATATGGAAAATATCTTAATTAATATGGAAAATTATAAATAAGGAGAATTCTCTAATCTTTAAAATTGAAACATATCTATTATTAATTTTCTCAAAGATTATTGTCATATATAAATTCTTATTCGTACAACAAACTATATCAAATTATTGTTAGAATGAATATTTGAATGTCTATCATGTGAACTTCATTTTTAAGATGTACCGATACTTTGTGGACCGCATTATTTTGACATCGACATGCATTACATACCAAGCAAACATTCATTATATACCTAACAAACATGCATTGTATAATATACTAATATATATTTATATAACATAACAAAAAAATACATAATTAAAAACAAGTATTGTATGATCAACTTTTATAACAACTATAATATTTTCTATAGTATGGAAAGATAATGAATTTTAATTTTTTTGTTGATCTCGCTGGAAAAAATATATTGCATTTTATCTATAATATTCTGCATTATATAATACAACTTCATGCATTATATTGTGCAACTCCAGTCATTATATAAGAATTCGTGTACTGTTACGAGAATTATGCATATAATCACTAATTTTCATTTTTTACGATGATTTTTTAATCGAAACATATGCAATAAGGATTTCGTTTCAAAGATAATTAAATTACCTTTAATTTGATATATGTATATTAAAAAATAATCTAAATCGAATGAGATATGATCATTTAAAAATTTAGGATGATTTTAGAGGAGAGAGAAAAAATATTACAAAATTACCCTTAAATGCATGTTTTACTACACTATAATGCAGACGAGATTTATTTAGTCTTGAGCGTTGGATCACCAATTGGATGGCCGAGATTAGTTCTTATTTTCACATGGTAAGGGGAGTTCTCATATGATCACTCCCCTATATATATATATATAAATGAAAATATACTTTAATTCCATAAATTTTCTTAAAATATCTTAGATATTTTTAAATTTAATTAACTTTATTTTAATGCTAAATTTTTAGAGTTCTAGATCTATTCATTTTCTTTTTTCATTATCAATATATATTATTATTTGATTCAAACACTTTATTTTGTTAGATATATTATTTATTTTAACCATTTATGATATTTTTTAAAATGTTATATTTACATTCTTTTTATTTCTTATTTGAACTTACTTGGTGCTAGGTGCTACGAGCTTTGAGTTGGACAACCTGCAAAACTTAAAATAATCTCAAGCAAATATCTTAATAAAAATTAAATTAATAATAATTAAGCTAATAATTATTATAAAATGATTTGGGGTATTACAGTTTGAATCTGAGTTGCTTTGAAGCAAAATTTGATTCCTTATTAATTTGTATAATGAAAACATTATTATTAGTATATTATGAACGATTTTGTTTAATATATTGGTAATCATTATTTTTTTTATTTCATCTCATGTCTGAGTTAACAAGCTGTTGCTCCCTAATCAGAGTTTCAATATTTGCAGCAGAAGTTTTAAATCAAGTCTTGCACTTATATTGCTAAGTTGACGACTTAGCAGATGTTTTTCAAGTGTGTTTTATTTTAGAATATACATCAACACTTGATGTGTTGGGTTTTAAAGATAATCAATACATAACGAAATAGAAGCGGTAAATGAACACAAGGTTTATAGTGGTTCGAACAATTGTTCCATGTCCACTCTTCAGTCCTCCTGTCTGAAAATTCACTGTAGATTGATTACAATGTAGGCTTGATCTCTAACGTTGAGCAGCTCCTCCGTCTGGTCAGCGCGCACCTTCAAGCACCTCGGTATTCAATCTGCACTTTGTCACTCCTTAGAGTGAGGACAAACCTCCCTTCTCCTTTGACGTCGACTCTGGGAGTTTTATAGTTCTTCTCGGAACCTTTCCTTGTTTAGCAGTTGCCCGCGATAATCAGGCTTGCAGAGCAAGGTGACTGCTAGATTCTTTCTATGATAGAAAGAGTCCCAAGATTAACCTTAGAAGTAATACTTTAGAGGTCTCGAGCTTCAAATATGAAAGCTTATGAAAAAGTTTCAATCAGGTACAAGCTCGGATGAGTTCGCGTGAGTTTGAGAGTATTTTGATCTTCTCTTGTTTTCTTAGTTAATGAAATTTCGCAAACCTCTGAATCTCCTCTTGATGACACCTATTTATAATGAAGATTTAAACGGTTGTTTGAATCTTATCCGTTAGGCTCAGAGGGTTTGCTCGCCAATCTCTGCTCTTTCTTTTTTCTGCAATGCATAATGATTCTTCAAGTCTCCTTTGTCTCTGATTGGCGTAGCTCCTATTCGTAGCCATATTTGTTAGAACGGATCTTTTAGTTTGTATCTGGAAACCACCTTTGTGTCTGTTGATTATTTTTCATTTTGATTTGTCGGGTTCCCTTGTGATCTAGATCCTTCTGATTTGCGACTTTGTAATGTCTTGATTGATGTTGAGTGTTTGCTGGCTATTGATGCTCTGCTGACATCTCAATAGTCTTGCTAAGATTTCGTGGCATGGTTGCTTCATTCCTTCAGCATTCTATTAAGCGTGTCCATCATTCCTTTGTGTTTGCTCGCCTTTACTAACGTCTCCAGCAATATTCAGATCTGTTGATTCTTTCAGCATTCCATAATTCTTTTCTTCCAGTTCTATTACAACTTGAGTAGATGTATCCTATACAGGACTTTTACAATTTTGACTAGATATTAAGTTGCTAGAAACTAGATCGACTGAGCTTTGATGCACCAAAACCAATAAACATACAATTTAGATCAAGGGGTTATAATATTTCTCACAATATTCCTAATGATTTCCCCCTTTATGGTCATGGGAAAGCTGATTACTGAGATTACAACATTTTCCTATCAATTATATTCTCAGCATCTGATAAGTTCATTATTTCACTCACTTATCTATATTATTTTCTATTTTTTTTATGTAGTTTTCTTAAGTTTATAAATATATTTCAAGCATGAGTCTATTATATGTGGTGTTATGGTGTGTTTTTGCAGGATTGAGGCTTATATTCACTGGAAAACCGCTCCAAAAGGAATAACGTGCAAGAGTAGCAGTGAAGAGTTCCTCCACACAAGAAATTCGGGAAATTGGCGCATTGAAATGGATAGAGCTTCAAGTTAGCTTTCCAATGCAACTGGAATCGGGTAAATCGGAGTTTGAGAGTGAAAGTTATGGCCAAAACCGTGAGACCGCACAAACAGGGTAGAGCTCAACTTCGACGTCGACCGACGGAGAGTCGACTTCGACCGAGGTGAAGACACACACTTCGATTGACGCCTCTCCACCGCGGTCGAAGTGCAGCCAATCTGGCAAGATTTTTCCTTAAATTCGAATCAAATCATATCTCCAGCCCTAGATTTGATAGGATACACATCCACAACTATAAATAGGCCTTATTTTTGAGTTTTATTCATCATATAGAATCCATGCACATCTTTTATCATTCTTTAGCATTGAGCACTCTTTATTTTCGACCTTTGGCGTCCACCATGTACACCTTCCAATTTTTTATAAAAGAGTGCTCGAAAATAAGATCAGAAGATCAAAAGACCCATCAATTAATTCTGCAGGATATGTGTTCTCGAACTCAACAACAACTTGAGCTTCAATGAAGACCCATATGTCTTTCGCCCATGAGATTAGGTCATTGTTCTTCTCATCCCTCACCGTGACAGGAGGACACCACTTAGCAATCCTCTTAGCTTTGAATTTCCTGTCAGGTGGTCCTTGCAAGGGCACTCTTAACGTTTCACCTCTGAAAATGGATTCACCATCTGTAAGCAACAGGCTCCCCTTCGTAGCATCAACATTTCCTGCATTCCCTTCATCATCAGTACTAGGGATGTCACTAAATGATATACTTGACACTTCTAGGGATGTGGGAATCAGAATTCGCCTCTGCAATAGCCTCTCTATGGTCTTCTCCATCACATATCCAGTTTTTGCTCCTGATTTCCATTCCGGAATAGTACACTGGCAGTGAGGTTCGCTTGCAGCCTTGCGCAAGTCTCAGCATCCATAGAGGTAGTAGTTTCCTTTTCCATGATGGTCTTTTCAGCAACGTGTGTTTCAGCATCTTTCTCCTCTCCTGTGGAATTAGGTTGCTGATCAGCTGTCTGCGTGACTACCTCGAGGTCTGTTGTCTCTCCATTTTCAAGCATCCCAAGGTCAGCATTCACTGTCTCTGCTATCTTGTCACCTTCATTTTTAGCAAGACTTTTACTTTCTTCTCGCAGCAAGTCTTTTTCAGTAATAAAAGTAACCAATTGGTTTCCTCCTTGCGCGGCCAGTGGCTCATCTCCTAACACTTTGTCAGCTACAGAACTGCTACCACCTTGCACAACAGTCTGTAGGACCAAACTTCCTTGGTTAACATCAGCATTAGCAGCAGCACCATCGCTCCCCCCTTGTGTTGTGATGGGTTGTTCATTCAGAATCGCAAAACTCTTTTCTTCTTGCGTAGGAGTCTGCTTCACCAAGGATTCCTTGGATCTCTTGGGCACCACATCTTGAAAATCCTGGAATACTCCTTGCCTTTGCATTTTGTCGAAATTAACATCTGACAGAGCATCTGGATTCACAATTGTTTCCTCAACATCACAAACCTTGGTTTTCCCTTTGGCGATCTGTGCCTTCTCGACATCTTTCTTTGTGATGCGTCCAGGTTCTTCTTCGGCCATGAACTTTGCATTCCGCTCTTCATATGCTGTCTTAACTTGCTCAAAGTTGGCACCCCTTTGATCTAAGAGCATCTGCAGATGGGCCTTTTCAAATTCATTTTGTGCCCTTGCCTTCTTCATGGTTTTGTCATGTTACCTCTTTTGCCATGCCTCTTTCTCCTCGGTAGAGAAATCTAATTTCCTCTTCGTTTCTTTGGAGGCTTTCTTAATAGGAATCTCTTATGTAGCTTTGGCATTATCAGGAATTGGTAGAGAAGTATCTACCAACGGAATAGTGACCTGAACAGTTGATCTTTGGAAACGATCATGCTTCCCTTTCTTTGTTCTTTTCCCATCAGAATCTATTGGTTTCCTTTTCCTCTGCCGAGGACTTCTCTGAGAACGCCTCTTCTTTGCAACAATTTGCACAGGGGGCTGAGTAGGTTCCAACTGAGTGATATCCAACAATTTTTCATATTCTTCGAACAGAGCATACTGTTTGACCTTTCTCCTTTCTTCTGCTACTTCCTCCTTAGTCAATGGGATTGTTGTCTGCAAAATGACAACTCCCTGGTAGGGTTCTTCCTCATCAGATACTTGCTCTTTGGGGTTGACATTGCTCTTCCCTTTCGGAATGAGAGGCTCCTTGATGTTTGTGGCTGCTGGCTGCTTCTTGGTTGGCGGTATGTAGTCAGTGGGCTACAAACTCTCTCCGCGGTAGCGTTTCCCTTCGGGTATGATTCGTTCCAGGAATTGACTTATCTTTAATCCCAACCCCACATCCTGGGTGAATGTGTGCTCCATCTCGATGTTCTTATTCTTGTAGACATGAGCCAACCACTTGGTGTAGATGAACGTCGCCCAATTTCCACAAATTTGATCATCGATTGCCATCATCACCGCAAATTTCTTATCACTCAATTATGAAAGAGAGCCAACTTCTCCTACTAACATTCTTATGAAAATCTGTGTGAGGCTCTTCATAGGTTCATCGAGAGACCTCAGTGGTGCAGGCACTTTCCACGATTCGTTGAATGTAGGTGTCTTCCATAGATGCCATCTCCGCTCCATCTCTACATCATCGGTTACTCGGTAGGTGGAAACATCCTCTCCATCAGTTTGCAACCCATACTTCGCTCCCAACACTTCAGGGCTTATCACAATCTCGTGAAATTTTTTTCACTTTTGTCAACTACGGCTCGGGTGAAGAATTTTGCAACTATGTGAGGCCTGAATTTTAGGGGTTCTATGTCACAAAAGTGCTTCCTGAACAAGGGCTCGTAGAGTATCTTGTCCTTCTTTACTTGAGTCGCCCTCTTTTGTTCAACAGTTAGTTTGTCGGGTACCTTACCGTGAGCAATGGCTACCATGCGATAGTAAGAGATAGATTCATCAATCTGCTCCTTCTTAAATATCCTGTAAATGTTGGATGAAGAATTGTTCTGTTTCTCCAGGAATAATTGGTCTTCCTGATGATTCGGCAAGGGGACTGGAACGATTGGAGGATTCTGCCATTGATGACTTTTCTGAAACTCAAAGGAGATATAGAGTTGAAGAAATTCAAAATATGAAATTTATGACGCAATAGGATTTGAAAATCCCAATCCAACTTCCTTTATACGATTGTAAGCTATCATCCTTTTGTGAGCGGTTGGATTTTATTTCTAATCTGGATGGATCGATGGTTGAGCAATTGGTGACGGTTCGTCTTACATCCTAATATGTTGGAAAGTTGTGTGTGGTTGATGTGGCTTCTGGTTATTCGTGACCACCTTGAGCTATAATCACCTTTCCAATTAATGTAGACTCTGCTGCTGCTACGTCAATCAGATAATCCCGCCTTTCGAGGGATTTGAAATCATTAGCTTCCTTTTGGTTGTTGGGCCTTTATTATCATGCATAAAGGTAGTTTGCTGATAGTTTTAATGTCAGCAATCTGTAGGGCCATGCTGAGAGCTTGGACTCAGCATGCAGTCTATTCCTGCTTATTTAGAATTACCTAGATACCAATGGTTTACTAAGAGCTTGGACTTAGTAACAAACTTGTTTTCTGCGGGTATCTTGGTGTTCCATAGAACTTTGATGGTTTGCTGAGAGCTTGGACTCAACATATCACATAATTTTGTAAGGTCTTGATTTCCCGTAGACTATAGATATCTGCTGAGAGCTGGGAATCAGTAGTCTAGTTCTTAAATATGTTAGGAATTCATGTTTATCCATCTACAGGGGTCTGCTTCAGCAGTCTTCGGGGTAGCACCGAGAGCTTGGACTCAGCAGACGGACAAGACTCATAAATTTTGTCATCTTTTTGGAGTCTTCTTTACGAGCTTGGACTTAGTAATCAATATACTTCTGCTAATAGATTGAACTTAGAAGGACACTTGGGCTCCGAAAGATATCATTGATATGGAAGCTGAGAGCTTGGGCTCAGCTTTGAACTTCGAATATTCTGATATCTTAGAATTCCCATAGACAATCGATATCTACTGAGAGCTTGGACTCAGCAGCCAATCTGTACCATGCTATGGTAGTCTACTGAGAGCTTGGACTCAGTAGCTTTCCTTCCGGTTCTTTCTGCTAAGCTGAATATAGCAAACAATGTCAAGTTGTTGAGAGCTTGGACTCAGCAATCACCGTTTATCTGCTGAAAGCTTGGATTCAATAGACAATTCAGACTCTTCCCTAAATCTGGAATCTTTAACATTCAAAGAGTCTTTACTGAGAGCTCGAACTCAGTAATCGTCGGGGAATCTGCTGAGAGCTTGGACTCAGCAATCAGCAGAGTGTTTTTCCTTGATAATAATTCAGCATTTTAACCATCAAGCACTCTGCTTCTAACTTATTCTTTTGAGAGAGACACTTTTAAAATTCCTATCTTCTAATTTTCCTTTGTATCTTCAATTCTCGTCAAGGAAAATCATAAGTATTTTGGATAGGATTCTAATACCACGAGGAGTGTAATGATCTAGCATTTTGGTTAGGCAATTATTCTTTTGAGACAATAGAGTATTGTCATCAAGATGAGCATCTTGTTTTATTGAAATCACTAATTTACAAGTGTTACAATTCGCAAAGTATAGCAACAAGTTACAATGATCCAATCTTTTTTGCAAACCGCTCCAAATAACGCCTTTGCTAGATTGCCTCTGTTGGGGGTCGAACCTATTTGGCCCACTAAGAGGTTTAGTACACGACCCGCTTTGTCTTTTTCAGGTCCATCAAGGATGGTGGCCCTCGGAGAAAGCATCAGGGTAGTTCGATAAGACCAGATCCTGACAAGTAGTAGTTCAATCTATATGGAAAGCAGTCCCAATGCCAAGGGAAGAATCTTTCACGTACATTTCGAACTCCCCAACGGTCAATTGAAGCTCGACAGAAGAGCAACGGGAAGATAACAACAAGCGCGCTGGAATCTCAGAGAGGACCAACTTCCCACAACTCAACCACCCCGATATCTTCGGGAGCATCGCCCAACAACCTAGCGAGGTTCGTGGGAACCCCAAATAAAACCCTAGTTCACCAACCCTTATATATATGACCCCTATAAGCCGATTTGGCCATCTAGACATACGCACGAAATTCATATAGAATAGCATTCACTACGCAGTACGATAAATTTAAAATCACTGTATTCACCCTTGGTTTTTGATCAATAGAGACGGGGATCATCAAATTCGGCTATCGAGTTTGGTTATCTCCCGATTTGTTGCCTTTTTCTTTATTATTATGTTATTTCCTGTATTCTAAATTGTAATGTTCCTGGGGCTCTGATAAGCTCGTTTTTTTACTCTCCTATCGCATTGTTCTTCTTATCTTTTATAAGTTTTTGTTAGTTTTATTGATAAATTAAGCATGAGTGTATAGTGGATGGTATTATGCTTGTGGTGGATGATTATGCAGGAAAAAGTGATGAAAAGTGAAGAAGTGGTCAAGAAGATGAAGGAATTTGCCAAAAGAGAGCTGTCTGTTTCGACCGAGTTAAAGTTCAACTCGACCGTGGTGGAAAGACGCAGCCCGGCTGTGGCAGACCAAATCCCGGCCGAGGTAGAAGCTCGAAATGGAATGAAATCGGCCAAGGGAAGATCAAAGCGAGGAGAAGATCTCGGCCGTGGCAGACCTTATCCCGGCCGAGATGCGCAATCTGAAGACCTAAATTCCTCACATGCTGAAGTTGTGAAAGAAGGAAGATACCAAATTGAGATATGGACAAATTTTGGAGCAATTATACCATCAAAGGCCTTAACCCTACCACTATATAAACTCTTGAATAGCTTAGAATGAGGGTTCCTGTTTTGTTCCACTTTTTACCCATTTTTCTATCTTTAGTTTTCTATTTTCCCTTTAGTTTTTGTCAGAATTCCTCTTTAATTTTTATTTAGTTTTAATGCAATCTTTATTTTTCCCTGCAATGTTATTTTCAATATGTTAGGCTAGAACCCTAAACAGGTTCTAGGGTTTCTCCATCTGTGATGCATGTTTTGATTCAATAATTCAAACCCTTTAAACTGGTTTAAATCCTATGTTTTGTTTTAAGTCTATTCTCATCGAAGGATCGCGAGATGAACACTGAGGTAGGTTACAGTTATTCATCGAAGGATCGATAGGTGAAGGTTAGTAATAGGAAGTTAGGGTTTAATACTTTTGATTTTCTGTCCGACCAAGAAGAATTCTATCGTAGGAAAAATCTAATCTTTATTGAAATTGATTAATTGATGTGTTTGAGACCGAGAGGAGATAACCACTAGTTAGTAATTTAGGATTTAATTGCCCGACCAAGAATTAGTTCCACAGTAATAGATTTTCCACCAAAATATCTTTTCTGTCTTTGAATATTTGTTTCTTGCATGTTGATCAGATTGGTAGATTTCCCTAGAATTTGTGCTTTTTAATAATTGAATTTTGTCTCTTTAATTACTTGCTTTGAAAAACTCAAAACCCTTCAAATTGATTTGCCCAAACAAAGGTTTCAAAAACTACATTCAGTACATGATTCCCTTCGGTTCACTATCCCTGTGGGTTCGACAACCTTCGGGTTATTATAAATTTATTTGCTCTTTGCTATAATTTGTATGCAGATTTAGCATCGATCAAATTGGCGCCGTTGCCGGGGATAGTCAGACGGCGATTCATTACTGGATTATTTGAAGAACTTCTGGATTAGGTTGTATTTTCTTAATATTTATAAATTTTCGAGTCTTGTGATTGTTTTTCTTTGTTTTGGGAGTCTGTCCTATTTCTTTTTAGCGTGCGTGAGTTTTTCTGGGGAGTGTCTGTTTCGGCCGAGGTGAGTCCCACCACGGTTGAGACAGAGAGTCCATCTCGGCCGTAATACACTCCACCATGGCCGAAATCTACTGATTTCATCTTTGTTTTTTGTGCAGGTGCATGAACACACGGAACAAAGGGAAGATCCTTGAGCCCTTCATACCAGAAATCGAAGCAGCTTGCAGAAACAACAGAAAGAAAGGAAAGAAGCTGAATTTTGAGATGGAAGCAAATCAAGAAGCCCCTCTTCAGAACATGACACCGGAGGAACAGAGAAAATTTGTCAATGAGATGCAGCAAATAAGGGCGCAACATCTTGCAGCCCGAGCCACCCAAGTGGAGCAAGCTGCGAGACTGGCAGAACTGAACAGCAGGCAGATAGTGGTGCAGCAGAGGTCCATCTTGGACCGTTTTCTCCCATAGCAGGAAGAGCCCAGATTCAGAGTGCGGATTGATTCCAATTACTTTGAGTTAAAGACTTGGCTAATTTAGATGGTGCAACAGAACTAGTTTGGGGGGAGAGCCATTGAAGATCCATACGCCCACCTCAATTTTTAATCGAGGTGTGCGACACTGTGAAGCAGAATGGAGTCCCCCAGGACATCATCAGGATGAGGTTATTCGCATTCTTCCTCAGAGACGAGGAAAGATCTTGGTATGATTGGCTTGACAAAAGCCAAATTGGGACATGGGAGGAGCTTCGAGCAGAATTCCTCACCAACTACTTCCCACCGAGCCTGCTGTTGAAGAGGAAAGCGGCCATCACCACAATCAAACAGCTCTATGATGAGTCCCTACATGAAGCCTGGAAGAGGTACAAGGAGCTCCTGCGACTCTGCCCTGGACATGGAATCGATCTCGAGATGCAGGTTTGCCATTTCTATGAGGGTCTGCACCCACACATGAAGGAGATGGTGGATGCATCTGCTGGCGGGATCCTGATGATGAAGAGTGGTGCAGAGAGTATGCGATTGTTGGCAGACATGGCCCTGAACTGTCACCAGTGGCCAACTGAGAGACAGATGCCAGTCAAAGCAGTGGAGACAAAGCCAGAATTTGATGTGGTTGCGGAGGTGAAGAAGCTCCGAGAAGAAGTTGAGAAGCTAGGAACTGCTAAGGTTTCTATTGTTACTACTGAGCCAAGCATGGCGATTGTTCCGGTGGAGGCTGACTACATCAATCGGGGAGCAAGCAGTTTATCTGGAACTGCGAATTTGGAGGTAAATTACATAGGCGGTGGTTATCACAATAACTACCGAGGTAATCAGGGGTATCACTATAACTATGGGCGATCTCACCCTGGTTTTTCTTATGCTAACCCCACTGCTGCAGAACACCCTCCCCCTGGTTTTGATGTAGGTACATGAGGCGAGATTATTGAGAGAAAAAAGTATGTGCTGGAGGAGACATTGAAAAAATTCATCAAGAGCTCTGACAATAGGTTTGGCAAGGTCGAGAATGAAGTCAAAGGGATGGCTAATCACATGCAATTGATGACAAAGCACTTGCAGATGATTGACACCCAACTTAGTCAGATAACCACTACCTTGGGTACTCAGCACAAACTGGGACAACTTCCGAGCACAACAGAGACAAATCCACCGAAGGCGAAGTCAATAAATGCCATCTCGCTTCGATCTGGAAGGAGATATGAAGGTCTGAGCAACCCGGAAGGAGGATTGAGTGAAAAAGAGAAGGAAAATCCCATGGAAGACCTCTCTGTTTTGACCAAGATGTAGTCCATATCGGTCGAGGCAGAGGGCTGCAGGACGGCCGAGACAGGAAAGAAGACGACCGAGATAGAGGATTCTAGCCCGGCCGAGACAAGCCAGACACGGTCGGGGCAGAAGCAAAGCAGGACGACCGAGACAGAGGGATCCCGATCGAAACAGAGGCCCAAACTTGGCGAGAAAGAAAAAGAGAATGAGGAAAGAAGAGTTGATCCAGTTGCTCCCATGCCTTTTTCGTAGAGATTCGCTAAGAAAAGGGAAGATTCTAAATTCACTCGTTTCGTTGAAAATCTAAAAAAAGTGAACATTAACATACCTCTTGTTGAAGCTCTCAGGGAAATATCGGGATACATGAAGTTCCTCAGGAGGCTGATGAGCGAGAAGAAGCAGTTCGTGGAAAACGAAACTTTAAGGATTCATGAGGAATGCAACCTACTCCTACAGAAGCAGATCCCGATCAAGAGGTCTGACCCAGGATGCTTCTTCATACCTATCAAGATTGGAGGAAGAGAGTTTCAGAATGTGCTTTGTGACACCGGGGCTAGCATCAACCTGATGCCCTGGTCCATCTACAAGAAGTTGGAAATCGGGGAGATGAGAGCCACTACAATTACCCTCCAGATGGCGGACCGATCTGTGTCCAAGCCCAAAGGTATCGTAGAAGATGTCCTAATTCGTGTTGGTCACCTTATTTTCCCTGCAGATTTCATTGTCCTTGAGATGAAGGAAGATGCCAACACTCCGATGATCCTGGGAAGAGAGTTCCTCGACATAGCTGGTGTCCTAATCGACTGCAAGAAGGGAGAGATCACCTTGAGGGGGAATGAAGAATCTATCACTTTCTGCATAAACAAGAACAAGAGGAAAGGGGAGTGCAACCAGGTTACTACTACTGAAGAAGAGGAAGAAGATGACGAGACACCGGAGGAAGAAGAAGAAGCCATCTGGTGGGAACGAGGAAACGAGTCAATGAAATCGACAATTAAGCTGCCTCCTTCCGAGTATACCACCGTCATTCAAAATTGGAAAGTCTTCATGATTGACTCAAGGGGTTGACGAGTCTGGACTCGACCGCCTTGGTGAGCTGATACTGAGTCGAGCCACGACGGTAAATAAGGCACTGAATGGGAGGTAACCCATTGTGTTTTCGTTCTCCTTAATTAATTTCGATTTATTCCTATTTTACTGCTTTTACTTGTTTTAGTGTCTTATGAAAAAAAAGAGAAAATATTGAGATATGTTTCGACCGAGGCAGAGCCTGCCACGGTCGAGACAGAAAATCGAGACGTGGGATACTTCGACTGAGAAAGAGGTCGACAAGAAGGCTCCATCTCGGCCGAGATAGAGCTCGACACGGCCGAGATAGAGTGCTAACAGCCCAAAATCTACGTTGGTTGAAGAAAGAAGGATAAAAAGTTGGCGTCTGAGGCCAACAAGTGAGGTACAGTTTCAATCTCTGGATCTAATCTCCAAACGTATTCTCTCTGCTTTTTGAATAAGTTTGGGGGGATGAAGATTTAAAGGTTTTGAAACCTATTATCTATCTTTTACTTGCTTTATTTTACATTTCTGCATGGGAAAATTTTTAATACAACGCGAGATTGTGGGAACTTGAGCATGTTAACCCTAACAAGAATGCGAGATTAGAATTGATTGACTTTAGTTTGTGTTGATTGTGATAGTAGTCGAGTATGCCCATGAATGTGAATACTGCATGATAACTTGTTTTGATACTTGCATTGACATGATAGATAGATGATGATTTGATTTTTACTGTGGAAGAGAAAATTGTTCTAAGTGTGAGTTTTTGAGCCTGAATTTCGATTGTTAGTGTGTCTGCAATGTTTAATTTCTCTAGAACTTGCTCTGTTCCTTTTTCAAGACTGCTAGTGTGCACAGGTTTAGGAAGTGATTTTAGGCTATCTTTGTTTAGCCTATTTTCCCATACACTGTCCTAATTACATTTTATCCCTAGTCAGCCCTTTTGAGCCTATGATATTTTCTTTCTTTGTGTATGAGTTGGAAACAAATAGGGGAATCAACTCTTGTCTATGAGAATGGGTTGGGATTTGTTTGAGAAAGGATAAGATATTATTCGAAGGGTAAAAGCAAAAGATGAGGTTGGGCTCTAGAAAAAAAAAGAGAAAATAAATATTAGTTGTAAATAATCCTTATAAGCTCAAATGTATAATCAAAATTGTTTAGAGCATAAAAGGATATGTGTGAAAAAGAAAAAAAGAGGGAGGAAAAATAAATAAAAGAGTTATGGGTTGTGTTGAAAATCTAAGGAGTTGGGTAGATATTGATAGATAGTGGATTAAGATTGATGAGGTGGACGCACTGAATTTTATTTTGAGTCACTTGGCCAAATATTTCCCTACCTTTCACTAAAAATCCTACATTACAACCTTGAATAAAGTCCTTTCTGATCTTAGACTTGTGTGCACATGAATGCAGTGGAGATTTAGAATATTTGCAAGCCTATGGTAGAACTTGATTTGCATGACTTGTGTGTGATCTCATAATTATCCTGAACATTTGAGTGAATGAGCGAAGCACTTCCCATGTGAGTCTTCCATAGTTTACAGATTTTCTGATTCTTTCAAAAGTGTTGACGTCTTGTGGATTTTCGAGTTTGAATGTGATGAATCTTGTGAGGCATTGCACTACTCTTCTACTTGAGCTTTTGATTCTTTCTTTTGTTGATTGAGGACAATCAAGTGTTTAAGTTTGGGATTTTGATAAGCTCATTTTTTTACTCTCTTATCGCATTGTTTTTCTTTTCTTTTATAAGTTTTTTGTTAATTTTATTGAATAAATTGAGCATGAGTGTATAGTGGACGATATTATGCTAGTGGTGGATGATTATGCAGGAAAAAGTGATGAAAAGTGAAGAAGTGGTCAAGAAGATGAAGGAATTTGCCAAAAGAGAGTTGTCTGTTTCGACCGAGTTGACGTTCAACTCGACTGTGGTGGAAAGACGCAACCCGGCCGTGGCAGACCAAATCCCGGCCGAGGTAGAAGCTCGAAATGGATTGAAATTGGCTATAGGAAGATCAAAGCGAGGACAAGATCTCGGCCGTGGAAAACCTTATCCTGGCCGAGATGCGCAATCTGAAGACGTAAATTCCTCACGTGCTGAAGTTGTAAAAGAAGGAAGATACCAAATTGAGATATGGACGAATTTTGGAGCAATTATACCATCCAATGCCTTAACCCTACCACTATATAAACTCTTGAATAGCTCAGAATGAGGGTTCCTGTTTTGTTCCACTTTATACACATTTTTCTATCTTTAGTTTTCTGTTTGCCCATTAGCTTTTGTCAGAGTTCCTCTTTAATTTTTATGTAGTTTTAATGCAATCTTTATTTTTCCCTGCAATGTTTATTTTCAATATGTTAGGCTAGAACCCTAAACAGGTTCTAGTGTTTCTCCATCTATGATGCATGTTTTGATTCAATAATTCAAACCCTTAAAGCTGGTTTAAATCCTATGTTTTGTTTTAAGTCTATTCTCATCGAAGGATCAAGAGATGAAGATTGAGGTAGGTTACAGTTATTAATCGAAGAACCGAGAGGTGAAGGGTAGTAATAGGAAGTCAGGGTTTAATACTTTTGATTTTCTGTCCGACCAAGAAGAATTCAATTATAGGAAAAATCTAATCTTTGTTGAAATTGATTAATTGGTGTGTTTGAGACCGAGAGGAGATAACCACTAGTTTGTAATTTAGGATTTAATTGCCCGACCAAGGAATTAATTCCACAGTAATAGATTTTCCACCAAAATATCTTTTCTGGGATTGAATATTTGTTTCTTGCATGTTGATCAGATTGGTATATTTCCCTAGAATCTGTGCTTTTTAATATTTGAATTTTATCTCTTTAATTACTTGCTTTGAAAAACCCATAACCCTTCAAATTGATTTGCCCAAACAAAGGTTTTAAAAACTACATTGAGTACATGATTCCCTTCGTTGCACTATTCCTGTAGGATCAACAACCTTCGAGTTATTATAAATTTATTTGCCCTTTGCTATAATTTGTATGCAGATTTAGCATAGATGAAGCTCCAAATTTAGTAATTTCGAACCTCAATAATTTGGTGCCAACCGTGGGGCCCCTGGAACAAATCTGCACTAATCCTACTTGCAGGGAATGGCGGACAACTCAAACAACACTAATGAAATTGAGATCAATGATGGATGGGCCGCTCCGCCGATAGGACGAGGCCGAGGAGCTAACGCCGGCGTGGGCCGCAGGTGCACCTTTTGAGCCAGTTGCGGGCAAATCCCTACTGCTGTCGCAGTAACAGATCACGGACAGCCTGCAGCATCCCAGATAGGAGCCCCTCGAGGCAGATCGATGGACGATCTCATGAGAGCGTTCGATATCACTCTTCTCGCAGAGCTGACTTTTTCGTCTCCGCTCTAGCGGACCCTCACGTCTCGAGACTAGTTAGCCAGGTTGAGAGTGCCAGAGTGGCAATAGAAGTGATGGGGGCCCGCATGAAAGACATAGCGATGAGGTACGAGCTCCTCGAAAGGGAGAATAGAAGGATACAACACCAAGCCAACGTGAGCCCCATTGTCGAGGAACCTCGAAGCACTCATAGGACTGCAACGTGGAACCTCAAAGCTGAATTCAACCGGACTGACGATGGGGGCCAGGAGCGAACTCCGAACGATCCACAAAATCAAAGGATGCAGGGGGAGCAACCTGACGGACAAGCTCTCATGCAGATCGAGCGTCGCTTTGAGCAATGACTCAGTTACTTCGAGTCACTCATCGCCATGATTCTCGGCCTGCCACCTCCGAAAGGACCATACCGTGTGAAAGTTATGCGGAATCCCCTTTCTCTCTAGAAATAGCCAACGCCGAACTCCCCAGCCGCTTCACTCCGCCCATTTTCGACCACTACGACAGGACAACTGACCCAGAGAACCACATAGCTGTATATCGACAAAAGATGCTAGCGCTAGCGATACCGAGCTTGTAGCGAGGAGCCTGCATGTCCAAAAGCATCGGGTCAAGTCTGATAGGGCCGGCACTCCAGTGGTTCAAAAATCTACCACGGAGTTTGATCTCAACGTTCGCCAAGCTGCACCAACTCTTTTTAATGCAATATTCTAGCAGTCGAAGATTGGACAAGCACCCTGACGACCTCTATGCCATCATCCAGAGGCCAGGTGAGCCTCTAAGGGATTACTTGTCCCGCTTTAACAGGGAATTGGTTGCGGTGCCGAACTGCCAAAACAACATTGTCGTGTGCGCTTTCACCAAAGGTTTGGACGTGGACTCGGACCTCTACAGAGAACTTTCCATCTATCTGTGTTAAATGATGGATGACACGTTGAATCGAGCTTGGGCATTAATCAAGTGGGAAGAAGATGAACCCTACCATCGCGCGCGCAGAAGCAGCGGGAGGCCTTTTGTCAAGAAGAAGATTGATACAAAGCACGAGACAGATGTGCTCCCCGAACACACCCATACAACAGGCCGCCGCAGATCAATGCCCTGGGCCCAAACGTACCTGAGTACATGCTGTCGATCAATCCGGCTGACCTAGTCTAAAACGTACTCCGATGCATGCCGGAGAAAGTAAGATGGCCACAAAAGATAAAGGCTGATCCTGCATCGCACGACGTCCAGAAATTTTGCGAATTCCACAATAACCATGGACACACCACTGCGGACTGCAGGGCACTCCGACTCAAAGTCGTGGAACTGCTGAAGAATGGATTCCTGAAAGATTATTTGTCAGACCGAGGGAAGAAGACCTGGAGCAGAGAGAAGGAGTCCGAAGAAAGGCGACCGCGAAGGAAGATGCCCATAAATCTCCGATACTGGTCTGCACCATCAACTGCATCACCAGAGGGTCCGAAATCAGCAGCATAACCCGGTCGGCCACGAAAAAAGCTAGAAGGCTCATGCACAAAGAGGCGGTAGCACCCTGGAAAAACCCGGAACACGCACCAATCAAGTTCACAAGTAACGAAGCACCGGGGCTGAGCCACCCACATGACGACGCCCAAGTAATATTGATGCTCATCTCGAACTACCTCGTAAAGAGGATCCTGGTCGACAACGGGAGCTCTGCCAATATCCTGTTCCTGCACGCATTAAAAGAAATGAAACTGCCCGAGGACAAGATAATCTGCAATCCAACGCTGCTGATCGGATTCAACGGCGGGGTACAAATGACGCTAGGAACGGTGGTGCTACCAACCTACTGTGGAGGAGTGCACCACAACATATCTTTCATGGTAATAGACGCCTTGTTGGGGCGTCCATGGCTGCACCAGCTGAAGGCGAGCATAACACAGCAAAGGAGTTCTACTACGCAAGCTTCAGAGCCGTATGTGCGCAGCAACATTTTGCTAGGAGTGAAATCCCGCCCACACCAGTGGAGTCCGAGGAAACGGAGAAAGTACAGTTGGATCCAAGCGATCCTAGCAAGATAGCAAATATTGGGATTCGACTGAATCCAGAAGTTCACACGCAATTGGTCATGTTCCTAGCAGCCGAGCGACTGTATTTGCTTGGTCACATAAAGATATGGTGGGACTCGACCCGAAAATTATGACGCATCGGCTACAAGTAGTCCTGAACTATAAACCGGTGCAGCAGCGATGGAGAAAGTTCCTGACGGAGAAGAACAAGTCAATAAATGAAGAAATCCAAAAGCTGTTGGAAATCGGGTCCGTACGAGAGGTGAAGTACCCAACGTGGCTCGCCAATGTCGTAGTAGTCAAAAAGAAGAATGGCAAGAACAGGGTATGCGTGGACTACACTGACCTCAATAAAGCGTGCCCGAAGGATCCATACCCACTTCCCCACATCGACTGCATCGTCAATGCAACTGTAGGGCACGAACTGTTGAGCTTTATGGACGCTTTCTTGGGGTATAACCAGATCCATATGCACCCCGACAATCAAGAAAAGACCACCTTCATGACTAGTAAAGGCATCTACTGCTACAAGGTGATGCCGTTTGGGCTGAAGAATACCAGATCGACGTATCAGAGGCTCGTAAACAAGATGTTCAAGCCACTCATAGGAAAAACAATGGAAGTATACATCGACGACATGTTAGTAAAGTCAAAGAACTCCAAAGAGCATTTGCTCCAGCTAAGGCAAACCTTCGAAGTATTGAACAAATACAACAAGAAGCAGAACCCCGCAAAGTGTACTTTTGGGGTTACCTCAGGAAAATTCCTAGGGCACATCGTTACTGGGGGAGGAATAGAGGCGGACCCTACTCAAATAAGGGCGGTCCAGAACATCGCGCATCCCCAAACCCAAAGGTAGTCCAAAAATTGACAGGGAGACTCGCGACCTTGAGCCAATTCATCTCAAGATACTCTGATAGAACTCATTAGTTTTTCCAGGTCCTCCGGAAAGGAAAAAAAATTGAGTGGACAGACGAATGCGCGAGAGAACTCGAGCAACTGATAGAATATCTTACGAGTCTGCCGCTCTTGTCAAAACCTGAGCAGGGAGAATCGTTGCTACTTTACCTATCCAATTTCGAGCACGCGCTTGGGGCAGTGCTAGTTCGAGAAAGCGCCAGAAAGCAACATCCAGTGCATTACACGAGCAAGCCGCTACTCGATGCATAGTCCAGGTATACCGCACTGGAGAAGCTCGCACTAGCTTTAGTCATGGCTTCAAGGAAGTTGCGGCCCTACTTCAAAGCGCACCCGATAAAGGTAGTAACGTCCTACCTCCTGAGAATCGTAGTATCAAAACCCTACTTATCTGGCAGGTTACTGAAGTGGGCTGTAGATATTGGCGGCTATGGACTAGAGTTCGAGCCACGCACGATGATAAAATCCCAAGTACTGGCGGATCTCATAGCAGAGTTCACAGCCGAACTCCAGTTAGACGCAGAAAAAGAGATAGCACACATAGAAGTCGGAGAAGTAACAAAAGAGCCCTGGATACTCCAGGTCGATGGAGCCAGCAACATGCAAGGCAACGACGCAGGGGTAAGGCTACGAAGCCCTAGGGGTGTTATTTGAAAGGTCCATTAGATTAAACTTTGAAGCAACGAATAACGAGGCTGAGTACGAGGCACTGATCAGGGGAATGCAACTCGCAAAAAAATTGGGGGCACGCCACCTCCAAGTACAGGGGGATTCCCAATTGGTAGTCATGCGGATAAAAGACCACTACCAAGTTAAGGAGCCAAGGTTGTTGAAATACCACTAAATAGCCAAAGTAGTCCGGAGGGAGTTTGACGAATGCGAAATAAAGCACATCGCAAGGGAAGAGAACACAGAGGCCGATGCGCTAGCTAATCTAGCCTCATCAAAACAGGCAAAGCAAAGCAAACCCATCCCAATCACGTGGGTCAAGGAGCCCGCAACACAACAAAAGGTTGCGGAAATCCAAGAAATATCAATCGGAGAATACCTGATCGAGCTGATATGAAAATACATTACGGACAACATCCTACCGGAGGACCAGACAAAGGCAATTTTACTATCAAGAGCCGCAACCAAATACAAAATCCGCAACCAAATACAAAATCAACAACGGTGAACTGTATAGGCGGCCTGTTGAAGGACCATTACTTAAGTGCCTCGAGCACACTGCGGGACAAGTAGTCCTCATGGAAATACAAGAAGGTGATTGCAAAAGTCACCAAGGGGCTTGGCCATTTGCACACAAATACATATCCGTAGGCTTCTACTGGCCTACGCTACGAAAAGATGCAAAGAATTATGTCCGCAGCTGCGAGGCATGTCAACGATTCGTGGTGATGACTCAAAGCCACGCAGAACCACTCCATGCCACGGTCTTGGCCTGGCCCTTCATGGCTTGGGGGAGGGATATAGTAGGAAAGCTCCCAAAGGGGGTCGGGCAGAAGGAATATCTCCTCGTGGCAATCGATTACTTCACAAAATGGGTCAAAGCTGAGGCATTCTCGAACGTCAGGGAACAAGAAGTGATCAAGTTCTTATGGTCACACATCCTATGTAGGTTCGGAGTACCAAAAGAGGTCCGAACAGACAACGGGACCCAGTTCACAGGATAGAAGGTACAGGTGTTTTGTGACCAATACAACATCAAACTCATCTTCTCCATGCCGAGATACCCCGAAGCCAACGGTCAGGCAGAGCCAACTTACAAGACAATCATGGCACCGATGAAAAAGCGGCTCGATGATCATAAATTGAAGTGGGTAGAAGAGCTGCCCGGAGCCCTCTAGGCCCACCGAATCACTCGTAGAACATCAACGGGGAGCTCACCATTCGCCCTTGCCTACGGTGAAGAGGCCGTTATCCCAGCCGAAATAAGGGCTGAAAGTTTGTGCGTACAGGTGTTCAAGGAAGAAGCGAACAGCGATAAGCTGCTGAAAAACCTAGAACTAATCGAAGAGCAGAGAGACCATGCCTTGCTCAATATGGCCCAAAGAAGAAAACAAGTCGAAAGGTTCTTCAACAAAAAGCTACACATACCTCTTGTCACGATTTCTCGTATGATGTGATACTACACATCCTATGTGTTTCACCACCTTGTGAGTCTTGGGTTCCCTTGAGTTTGTCATTGCACCAACATGATCACAATTCTATGTGATTTTATTAGGAAAACTTAGAGCACACGTCTCTAGAGGATAACATCAGAGTTATACTGCTTCTTGCGAAGCTAATGAAGCTGTCAAAAACTCAGCCTTCATACAAGAATCCGTAACACACTTCTGTGTTAGACTCCTATAACTCCTCCTCCAAGGCCAACACATAGTTAGAGGTCGATTTCTTTTCCTTATGATCCTCCTGGATAACCGATGCTATTCAACTCACAAGGCTCATTCATAAATCAATGTGCCTATCCAGAGTTGAACTGATATCTGTTTAACATGCTTATAACATTACAAATATCTAACTTCGTTCATTTACTATATAGAAAGATAACAATCTTTCTTGCTATGAATGACTCACTATAGAATCAATTTAAGCGACTTGAGATACCTGAACATCCTTCTCTTGTGACAACACAAGACCTTAATCCAAAAGATGTTCCAAGATCTCATAAGTCCTACTTCTGAAACTGTTCGGATAACCATCCTTTATGCCTGACAATAACTCCACACCATTTCCGAATGTGAAAATGCTATCTGCATAATGTGCAAGGAAAACCACGCTTCCCCTGACACATAACTGGTACATGAAACTCTCATTCTCGATAGACGATATCAAAATGTCTGTTTCATGACTTTGAAGCACCCTTAAGTTCATACTTGAACTACCTTGGCTTCCAGACCAGATGTTTTGCACATAACTTATCTGGTTGTTGCATACAGATGTCGTCACCTTTTATCAAGGTACCCGTTTATAAAATACGAATGACATCATCTATCTTCCAGATATTTAGATTCATATGTGCTGTTATGGTTAAAAGAATTTGAATGGGTTTAATAATTGCAACCAGTGAGAAAGTCTTGTTGTGAAACATACCTTACTCACTAACCTAGACTTTCCACAATATGCTAGGTTACAATTCGAGCATTTCTTTCCTTGTATATCGATCAGTCACTTATAGCTAGTAAGCTATTTGGCAATCACCGATCCTGATACACAACCATAACCTTTACTGATTCATTTCTGAATCCATGACTTGACGTCATTAAACTGCATCTTTTGTCTTAACAGCTTCGTTGCGCTTTAAGGGATAAGTACGATGTTGTTCGTTAAGCTGGGAACAAGTCCAGAGATTGTTTCCACGAACTAGTACCATTAAGCCTGTTAAGGCAACCTCCCACTGCAGAGATGTTCCTTTTACGTTGTCAGTTTATGGTGCATTAATTTGTGGTTTACCACCTTACACAGGTGACCGTGCAATTGGTACCATACCTTCCAAGGTATGCTTAATATACCACGGGGTATTTCCTGATGGATTTGAATTGTCTTCTCTAAAACGTTAGAGAACAATCTCATATTTGGATTCATGGTTTCATCCTATACAACTTGCTTGTATCTAGGATATACAAAGCAACCATCTTTTTCGTTTACCTGGAATATCCCACAAAGCAGTACTAGCTTAAACCTTTCTTCCAACCAATCAGTTTCCTATATCAGCTTAACAGCCGAATTACCCATCATTGCCCTTTTGACAGAGTCAAGGTCTGCCAGGGTATTTGGAGCTGATTTAGAAGACACTAGATCAAGCAAACACACAACTGCTTTTGGTGCTCTTCCCAAAACGAAAATTTGGCAAAGCTGGCATAACTTATAGACTTTTAAAGAATCTTATTTCATTTTACCTATACTATCCCAATCGAGGGACAATAGGTGTAGTTAACTGGGATGCAATCCCTTTGCTCTGCTAGATACTGTAAAACCCATCACTTAAGATACACCACTATGAATGAACCATAATGTTTTTACGGTCTTGTTTAACTTATTCTCTACCTTAGTCTTGGATGCTCTTGATTAAAGCAAGAGATTAAGACTAGTTGTGAATTAGATAAACATATCCAAATCTTAAATGATTACAGTATCAATGCCTGTTAAGGCAACTGCGGAACTAGACTCAAACCAACAAACCAGAGCAAACACGAAATAATCTATAGAGATACAATCGCCTATTAAAAGGCCTAGTTACCATCTTATACCTCTAAGTAGTTGTCATAAGTACAATTCTTAGGAATGCCTGGATAGGATCCATAATTCCATGAATTACTTAAAACTACTTAGACTGATGTAACCAATCTCTTTAGAGATTCTTTAAATTATACCTTAGAACACTGACAGTTTATGTAATCAAGTACTGAAGAGACAATCATCCATAATAGAAAACACTGATATTCATTCATGATAGATAAACTCTATCGAATAACTGATAATCCAATTAATGAAAAATATGTTTATCAAAACCAAAACAACATCTCTTCAGAAACTTGAAACAAAACAGAGTTTTTTTTAACATAAACTTAAAGTAAAATCTCCATCAGCTGAAGTAGCAACTTCCAACATCAATTTGGAGATGGTAATCCCGCCATCTTCAAGCCTTAAGCTTGATTCCCTACAAAGTGTAGCAAACATGATTAGTGACCTCAGTTACCACTACCCACTAAGGAGTAGAAAACCGATACTAAACATGTTTCAACAAGCAATGCAAAAGATGACGTACCTTGTCCCTTATTTACCAAACTTGGACAATTTACTTTCCAGTGACCCTTCTTGCCACACTTGAAACATTTTTCCTTCTTGTTCTCTTTCTTCCCTTTGTTCTCTCCTTTACCATTCTTCTTCTTCATGCCATTATGACGCAATTTAGAAGAACTTTTAGCAAGAGATCTGGAATGAACTGATAAGGCAAGACTGCTCCCACTGCTTCCTTCATTCCTCTTTTCTTTGACATCACTCTTTCGACTCGGAAGCAAATCAGAGTGATTTACAGAAAAGACTGAAGAAGCTTCTGTTGATACAAGATCCTTGAGCAGACTGTGAACAGTATACTCACTCTTGTTTTTCTCAACAGAAATTCTGAAGTCATCAAATGACTTCGGTAACGTGTTGAGTACAAGTCAATTTTGACATCATTGTCAATTTGACCACTCATTAATGTGTACTCATGTATGAGCTGGATGAGCGATTCCACATGTTCACGTACCAAACAGTTCTGACCCATTTTCTGTCTTACAATACGCTTGATAAGACTGCATCTAGCATGTCCATCGAGTCCGCCATATGCTACGTCAAGACGTCGCATAATGTCACGTGCAAGCCATACATCACTATAACGAGAACGCAGTGCATCTGACATACCAACAAAGATATATTGTCTGGTAATGCCATTCGACCACATCCACATGTGATACTGTGCACGCTCCTCATCGGAAGATGTATCAGTCGGCGAACTCAGACAGGGAGTTTGCAGAACAAACAAATGTCCAAATGAATCCAAGAGCTTGACAATGTCACTTTTCCATCCAGGAAAATTCGGACCAGTCAAGGAATTGTGTACGATTGAATTGATGAGCGATGCAATAATAGACATATCTAAAAACAAATAAGCGAATTAAATTAAGCACATACTACGAACAATAGAAACAAATATGCATAGAAACTTTGGATAAAACAATGCAATTTGTTCCCTCCAGTTGCCCAAGCTAATTCACCGCAAGCTACCCGAGTAGATGTTTACGACAAACGTTCAACTAGACCTTAATAGGTCCTTTAATTTCTTAACATGCCAGGTATCTTAAGCAATAGAAATTAATATAGGAGATCTTAAGACCATGTTTACCTATCCGGAGCAGGGACATCACAACTGAGTTATACTCCAGGCAACATCTAAGCCAAAATAACCACAATCCTAACTCCGAATGTAAAAGGACTATTTAGCATACGTACTGGACCCATACCGCATGCCCTTTACATTCTTCGTTATCCCATTTAAATTAATCTTAGAGACTTGTGAAAGTTATCTCAATGCAAGCTACCCGAGTAGTCATTGCTTAGAGGCCCCACATTTCTCATCTTAAAATAAATGTTTTATTTTGGAAACTTCATCGCATTAGAACTGGTAAGTTATCTCTAACGTAAGCTACCCGAGTATTCATTTACGCTTCAAAACACCTTACTTCCAATGAGAAGTCGTATTTGTGGAGGTCTAATGATTTTAGTTTGAAAAGAACCAAAATCCAGCTTAGTATTTTAAATTCCAAAGGTTTCATGCGCACACATTATTCTATGTTCCCATAAATTATGTAACACCCAAAATTCCATCATAAATTAATATGATCCCGGAATTTATAGACATAATTTAAAATATAAAATAAATCACATAAGACATGCTCAAAAATTAAATTGCAACATGCTTATAATAGTAAATAATTAATGCAAATAATCATGTTTCCTATTATTTACTAGTGCACACATAATAAATCACATCAATACGAGATTAAATAAATAAACAAATAAATTCTCGTGGCCCCTCAGATGCAATTACATGGAAATAAATTAAATCTAACTATTACAAGATTTAATTCCAATACAGATCTTCAAACAGGGCCTCCGTTGGACTTGAAATCTGATTTGAATTGCATCAGCAGCAATTGGGCTTCAAATTAGGGATTCTGGCCCAAACAGCAGCCAAACCCTAATTTTTCAGATTGCGGGCTGCCTCTGGGCTGAGAAGCCCGATTTGCGGCCCGGGCTTGGAAACCCTAGTACATGCAGCAGTCGCCAGCCTCATTGTCAGCCGCCGGCGCCGCCTTTCCGGCCGCTGCCTATGGCCAGACCTCGCATAGCCCACACCTACGCATGCTGCCACCACCGTCGGCCGTTGCAGCAAGAGTCGTCGCCGGAGCAGCCGCGCGAACTAGAAGCAGTTGCAGCCGCTGCAACCGCCGCGCGCACGCTGGTCTGGCGCGCGCCTCCTGCTGATGACCTCGTCGCCTACCTGTCGCTGTAACCTCCGACGCGGCTCGCGCTAGGCTGGCCCTGTGTGTGTTGCCAGCCCCGTTCGCGCCGCCTCCACCGTTGACAAAGAGGGAAGATGAAGGTGGGGATGCAAACGCCAGCGAAGGTGCAGCCCAGCCGCGCGCAGCACAGGTGTGCTGCGCGCCGCCGCCACCCTCGCATTCACGGCCCGATCTGGAGGTCGCCGGGCAGACGAGCGCAGCAGCCTGAACGCCTGCCTGGACCACCGTGCTCGCCGGAAACGCGAGCAACAACAGCAGCGAGCCCTAGGGCATGGCCCAGCCACAGGTAGAGAGCCTGCCAGCCGCCACCACCTGTCGTCGCCGCCGAGGTCGCCGGCGGCGGCGGCGGCGCAGCAGCCGGCAAGATCTACTGCTGGGCTGAGTCTGAACTGATGTTGAAACTGTTGTCAGATCTGGACTATGTTCTTCGTTTCTTCATTCCTCCGGATCTCAATTTTACAGATTTGATATAATAGAAAATACCAAAAATAGTTCTAAATCTATTACATGATTTTCCCTATTAAATATAACCATGAATTTTCTCGTGGTAAAAACAGATCCAAAAACGAGAAGGCCTCGAGAACAGAAACATCCACGACAATTTAAATCCATCCATGAACATACATATTTATTTAATTTCAATTTATTCAAGATAGAGCCTATGAACAACAACCTGGCTCTGATACCATTTGTAGGGTTTGAGTCTATGATGGACAACACGAGTTGCCACTAATTAAATTCTTGCCAAGGATCGTTCTTAGGATACCAGGAATAAATTTCAATTAAATAAGCCATGCGAACCTATGCATGCTCCTACAATATTAATTGTAGAGGATGGAATTTGGGGAATACCTGATCTTCACCGTTTGATCTACAGATCTAGATCGGAGAATAAAACGATGAAGTAAACTTAGATCGGAGATTGAACACCGGCGATGGATAGTTGTTCCTACAGATCTAATCTTCTGATCTGTTCCCTTGCTCCTTGGAAATCTGGTGAGGATTATCTACCAAGTTGGATCCGAGATCTGGAGAAATCGATTAGTTTCTCCCTTGGATAGCCGCTGCCGTTCTCTCTCTCTATTTTCAACTTACTGAAAAACCACTAGTGATCTGATAGACAGAAGGCCTATACATAGTGTTAGGGTTTCTCAAAACCCTAACCCTAATGGGCTTTTAGCAGTTCATGGGCCAGACTAGGGACCAGATGCAAATAATAAAGTGGGCCATCTT
Source organism: Plectranthus barbatus (assembly GCA_026898455.1). Classification (NCBI taxonomy): domain Eukaryota; kingdom Viridiplantae; phylum Streptophyta; class Magnoliopsida; order Lamiales; family Lamiaceae; genus Plectranthus; species Plectranthus barbatus. The sequence goes on along the minus strand of JAPKLW010000022.1, from coordinate 5,619 downwards.
TATTAATTAATCCTTCCTTGTTCAACCCAGAACATAATTAATTAATAAAACATTGTTTTAACCTTCACCACAGTAACAATGCTGACTCGCCCCTTTATTACCACGTTATAAGGAACGGGTTGCACCAAACTAACATGATCCACATATTTAAGGTTTAAGACATTCATTAATTAATTTGGCTTATGACAATCAACCATAATTATTTAATCTCTTATTTCTTGAGTAATACCACTCACTCCTTTTTCACTTATGCCTGAATTAAATAATTCAACCTGCATGGTTTAGCATAATGAACCTTGTGAGCTCCTCAGGGAATGTCACCATCCTCAAAAGAATATAAGAGTACATGTAAGACTCGCCACCTTGGGAAATCAAAGTGCGGTCAATCTGTGTGTGCCCCTTATTCTTCAGTTAGGTTTAAGATCTTAGGAAGTATGTTAGGGATCTGGCTCATTCGTATGACAATGTGAATGGCACATCCCACTGTTGATCCCATCAATACATAACTATGTACCGAAACATCAAGTAGTTAGGATAAGCCCACCTATGAACCGATGTGCCGCAGCTTAGATCGATAGCCTATCCAGGGGCTGTCTCAGCCGTGATACTGTTTATATCTCGCTAGGTCAAACGACTCATATGATCCTCTGTGATCTCCTACACACCATATGGTCATCCCTATAGGCGAGATAATAGGATATTATGGTTCGTTGCATGTTTGTTTTATCAGACAGCGAGCATTGTTGTAGCAACACATATATGAAGACCAGTGTACAAAACACTTAATCATATATGCTTTCAGTATTTAATCCCAACAAGGAGTTGGAGCAGAGGTAGACTCGTTCAGTTCTGGACAGCCATCGATGCTCTGATCCGTGCGTGAGGAGTCCTCGAACTGCTTCTGCTGCTCGAGCAAGTGTTGGTCCAAAAGTTCTAGCTCCTTTCGCTGCTACTCCAGTCGCTGCTGCTCGGACTGCTCCCTGTCCCCGTCCTGCTCCCCATCCTTCTCACCACCCCCTCTGTCTCGGGCTTGTCAAGGATGCTCAGGTCGAAGTCTGGGAACTTACCACCAATCCTCTCCCGGACCTCACTCTCAACCTGTTCGGCGAGAGTCTAATAAGAGGTTCGATGGAATGAAGGAAAAAGAGGAATTGAAGTATTATCAATAAGGTCGCAAAATACCTCATATGTCTCAGTGAAGTGAGGGGAGGTGATGAGCACGCCAAAGTCCAAGCCCTCGCCTCTCGACATCAGAGAAATCCACTCCTCATAATTCTTGACCTCGGTAGTGTAGCTCTCACATTGGGTCTTGAGCCGAGTGTCAAGAGAGACGAGTTGATCGTTCCTCGCCTTCAGGTCCAGGAGTAGCTTGGCAGCATCTGCTTGCGCCTCCGTGGCCTTCCTCCGCCAGGTATCCAGTTCCGCATGATTGGCTTCGGCCTCGTGTCGGGCAGCCTTCGCCTTCACCTTCGCCGCAACAACCCTCTCGTCTACCGTATCGAGTTTCTCATTCAAGGCATCCACCAGCTTCTTAGAGGAGTCCGACTCCTCGCGAAGTTGATAGACCTCTTCGGTGCACTTGTCACCAAAAGTGGTGAGCTCGTGGTGGATGACGTCGAGCTCTACTTAGGCCTGCGAAAATAGGACGGATTAGATCGAACAACTAAGAAAGGTAGAAGAGACTCCAAGTTGTACCTGAAGCTGGCAAAGCTCGTAACGCGCCAGGCGCGCAAAGGCACTCCCCGACTGGTTCACGGAGGTCGTTTTCAACAGAAGCTGGCGAGCGCGAACCAGACAGGGGTCCACGAGCGCATCTGGGGGCGTAGTGGTTAAAATGGCCCTACTCCGGTCGTCCTGGCATGACTCACGCTCTTTGGAGCGGCTGCCCGGGCTCCTTGGCCTTCTTTCGGTCATCGGCTCGCTGCGAGGAGTCCTGGCGGGTCGTAGGGCCGGAAGACTCAATCCTCGTCTCCTCTGGATTTCTGTAGGGTGGCGTAGGAAACGATGGGGGCGGAGGCAGATTTGGAAGATCGGACTCCGTGTGCGAGCGTTTTTGGTGGTTCGAGGCCCGACGATGGGCCTCCTCCTCGTCACGCGCCCTTTTCTTCTCACGGAGGGCCCTTGCCACCTGCTCTGGGGGCACTTGGGGGCGTCGTCGGGTCATCTCCTCAGGTAGCTTGGTAAGTAAACCCTGACGAACAAGAATCGTGTTTGCTATTACGAATCAGCTGTTCTAGATGACTGGCCACTCCCTGACCCCGATAGTAATGTCGTAGGCCCTATCTACCCGAGCCTGGTCTTCAGGCGTGAGCTCCGTGTGAGGGTGATCTACAAAGGTCAACAAAACAACAAGGTTAGCATGCCACACAAGTTCCCCAACAAAAGGGGCAAGGATTAGCGACCCACATATTGACACCCCGCCGAGCCTAAGGATCTCGGACCTATCTTTAATTAGCTTAAGGTAGAAGTAAGTAGTCCACCACCCGGGCGAGTTCGATGGAGGCTTCTTGATCAAGTTCTACCTCCCAGTAGACCACCAGGTGAAATAGTAATAGTGCTTGTCTGCACACTGATTAAAGCGGTACAAGTAGTGCCACTCCCGAACTGCCAGGAGCCCCAACCCCAGGTCCATCCACATTAGGAGGACCCCGACTAGGTGACACCACCAGTTTGGAGCGAGCTGGGAGGGAGAAAGGTTGTGTGAGGCAAGCACCTCTGCAAAGAAGGGGTGTACCGGAAGTCCGACTCTGTTGTCCATCGCAGAGGTGTAGAAAGACACGCAGCCAACGGGAGGACCAAAACACCAGTTCTCTGCCTTCGGGATGCGATACCTCACATCCTTAACTGGCACAACTTCTGCTAGGACTAACATGGTGTCTCGAGTGATTGTCGACACCGCCCCTAGCACCCTGGGCGATTACCAGCCCGCTGGGAGGACGTAGTCCCCCACCACTTTGGGCTCTGCAACCATCCACTCGGTGGCCAGTCCAGATCCAGTGGCCTCGCCACCAGTCAACATCCGCTCTATCCCCTGGAACACTTCGACCAAAACCCTGTTGTCCGCAGAGTCAGAGTCTGAGTCAATCACCAAATCCACCCGACCACGGCTCGGATCCTCTCTCTCGGGCCCTTGCATGATCAAGCTCCAATTGGGGCTAATAAAATCGAGCAAATTGATACTCCGAGGTGGGGACGGGGTAAAGGGGGGTGTTAGATTCAAGCCCCCATAACCAGACCCCTCACGGTTCTGAGAATCAGAGACAGAAGAGGCCATCTCTCACAACAAACAAAATTCTTGAAGAAAAAGTTAACCTAACAAGGAAATAAGAATAAAGGAAAGGATGAGCCCCAGTCAGCCCATTATCTTCTCTACCAATCGAAAACCCTAGAACACATCCAAGGTGCACGCCGCGCACCACCAAAATCGGAAAGAAGAAAATAGAAGAAGTGAAAAAGAAGACTACCTCACGGGATGGATAGCAGAACCAAAGGTTGATGTTCACCGAGAATATAATCAGACGCCAAAGTACGATCAATCACAAGAAATCGCAGTAGCGAGAGAGAAATAAAAGGAGAAGATGTGTATAGGGAAATGTGAGAACCCACTCACCAAAACGACGGTTACACTACGCGCCCATTCAACTTCTCTCAACAACCCTCGTGTTTTACGAAAATTACACAACTGCCATTGGGTTTTGCCGCCCAAATTTTGAACACACTCCGCCACAAAAGTGGTTCGATAAAATCGAGTTCGACAAAATAAGTTCAATAAAAGCAGTCCTACAAGAGCAGTCCGATTAAACGCAGCCCCAGACAGGGGCTCAACTGGACCACTAGGGGCTCGATCTCTGATATAAGTGGCACACTGAATGCCATCTCTCATGAAAAGACCCCTAAATACGAGCCTATTGACCTCGCTGGGGCTCACCAGATGGCCAAAAATGAGAAATAGTACGAAACCCAAACTGTCCAAACCAGCACACTGCGGTTTCGGGCCTGCAGTGCAGTGCTCGCAACAACTTCCCGGGGCTGCGCGAGTAAAAGGAACCACCCTCAGAGGAACTGATCTCCTGAGTCGTGAGGTGCCCCCGGGTACCCCATAAGTTTCTGGGCTCCTAGTCAAGGAGTCCGAAGGGCTAAAATCTGGGAAAGCATCTATGAATCAAGATGCTACATTCGACTCACCGGGCTCCTTAGAGCGCACCCTGCTGAGCCGAAGGGGCAACTGTTGGAGGTCGAACCTATTTGGCCCACTAAGAGGCTCAGTACACGACCCGCTTTGTCTTTTTCAGGTCCATCAAGGATGGTGGCCCTTGGAGAAAGAATCAGGGTAGTTCGATAAGATCGGATCCCGATAAGTAGAAGTTCGATCTATATGGAAAGCAGTCCGAATGCCAAGGGAAGAATCTTTCACGTACACTTTTGATCACTGCTTTTTCTAACAGATTAATTATAATAACATTAGCAATTAAATTTGTAAACCCTGAGGTTATCGATACAGGGGAATTGTGTGGGGAAAATATCCTATGTACTAATTATGATTCTAAAATCTATTGTTAGAGTAATTCAAAATTAGATTTTGGTTTTATAAAACTAAAGAGAACAATACGAAAAATTAAAGGTTGTGAAATCAGATTAAAGAGGCACAGATTCTAGGGAAGAAGTCTTATTATGGATAACATGTAGGAATCAATTAATTTAACAGGTGGAATACTGCAATAATGCTATATTTCCTTGTTTGGCAAATATAACTGATAAGCTCATTATTTCACTCACTTATCTATATTATTTTCCTACTATTTTATGTAGATTTATTGAGTTTATATATATATTTTATGCATGATGTCAATATTATGTGGTTTTAGGTGTGTTTTGATGTTTATGCAGGTTTTTAGGCCTAAACTCACGAGAAAACCGTTCCGGAAGCAGTGACGTGTAAGATTAGCAGTGAAGAGTTTTTCAAGAAGAGGAATTCGGGCTATTGGCGCATGGAAATGGATGATGCTTTGAGTTAGCTCTCCAACGCAACTGGAATCGGGTCAATCGGAGTTCGGAGGAGGAAGTTATGGCCAAAACCGTGAGACCGCGCAGAAGCGACGAGAAGCCGCGTCGACAGACGCCAATCAACATCGATCAACAGAGACCAGGAAGCCTCGTCGATTGACGTAGATCAGCCACGATCGATGCGAGCCTCTCTGTTGGAGCGGAAATCTGATAAAAATCGGATTTATTCATATCTTTAGCCCTAGAATTGATAGGATACACCCCCACCTCCATAAATATCCTAATAATGTCGATTTTGAGAGTACCTTTTGACCTTTTTATCATACTTCATTCCAGATTTCAGTTTTTAGAGAGATTTCCAAGAATTTTAGAGTTTATGTTTGAAGACAGAAGTTTGTGGGAAGACATTCAGACCCAAGTTTTTATGCAATTCAGGTTTTATCTTTCTATGATGAATATTACCTTGAATATGTGTAACTAAATCCTTCCTCAGATTCTGGGGTTTCGAACTATCAATGTATACATGTTTGATTAATTGAATTATTTTCCCTTTCCCTTCGTAGTTTGAGAAATCTGTGCTTATTTATAATCTTGATTTGCTGATCACATCTTAGG